>JADBJO010004240.1:202500-206745 GCA_016801955.1 Conus betulinus | reverse complement strand
TTTCCGACATGAGGTTATTGTACCATTTTCTCATTTCTTCTATTTCCACACTTATCGTTTCCTTTTTTTCTTCATCACTTTTCGGCAGAAAGATTATGTTTCATCGACATATCACCTTCTTTTCTGACACTGGACCATGTTTCGCACAATTTGTGGGCATTTGGTGACTTATAAAGGGTCTTGCTTTTTTCTAACCCGACAAAAATACTTCGCAATTTTTTTACCTCCGGCAACCCAATCTAGCTTTTGAGCTTATTGAAACACCTTCCATTTTCTTTGCCTAATTCTCTCTATGTTTCGATTTTATTTGCCCATTTCTGGATCACATGATTGTTTTTAATTGGTTGTTTTTCTAACTCTTCAGTTTCGTTTCTCTAGTACCGTTTTGACTCTTTACTGGCTTTCTTTTTCATTGTGAGGAGAGCTTTTGCATCAATAAAGCATCAAGGAGGTAGCTGTCTGAGATGGTAAAGGTGAATACCTAAAGTTAGGTATTTCCCGGTAATTTCTTCTATCCATACGGTGGTCTTCGGCATACTGTGAAACTATTTTATGTATAGAGCAATTATTGCGGTAATAATTCCTGAGTCCTGTAATAATGAAACAATTAAATTTCAAGAATGTAATTTTCTTGTTTTGTCTCTCTCAAACGTCATTTCCGTGGTTATTACTGAATGATTAGTGCGATATGCTGGCAAACTATCTGCATTAGGTATATAGTGAATACATTCTCAGAAGTAAGAAAAAAATATGTCTAGTCTGCTGGTGCTGTAATGGGTTACCTTTCTTTTCCACGTGAACCGCTGTAATTGCGGATTGGATTCTCTCCAAATATCTACCAAGAATTTGTCATCTATTTCTCCTGTACCCTTTCTCCAGCCTTCACATTCTTATAATGTTTGCAATTACAGTAATCTAAGTTTGGGTTTAACACTGAATTCCAGTCTCCTGCAATAACAGGATTAGCGCAGTTTACTTCTTTACTTTTTCAGTTAATTGTTTATAAAAATCAGGATGATCCCTGTTAGGTTTCTTATTAGGTTATAGTCCCAAAACATAATCAAGGTCCAGCGTACGAAGTTAATAGCATTGGAAACTTCCGGCGTTATCGCTGTATGTGCCGTTTATTTTACATTCAAAATTGTAATAAAAAAAAAAAGTATGTTATGGATGTAACGAGGATTACTTTTAAGAAAATAAAACAACAGAGAACACGAAAGGAGAGATGATAAGGGAGAAAGCTGAGGCTCTGCTCTCAGGTTTATTATTCGCTCCCCACACTCTTCATCGGGACTGGGACCATGGGCACTGTGTTTTCACCACGCCCTGGAAATGCTTTCTCAACTGCTTCACGTAGAATCACTGCCAGATGATGCGAATACAAGCAGCGTCTTTAGAACAAGACCCCGTGATGATGTTTGTGCAATCCTGCGGCGAGATGAAATTAACCAACAAACACAGGACCAGTACACTATATTATTAAAAACAGACCAAGCCAACACAAGACGCTTACAACATGCCACTACAGAACCAGAGCGCATTAACACAAGATCTCTTGTGTCGGTACAAGACCGCCTTTCAACGGAGAAGGCCATCCTAAACGGAGAATAGGATCAATCTCCGTCGGTTCCGTACCAGTCTGCGTCACGGCAGACATTATTACATCATTGAAGTGCCAGGCCCAGTCAGTATGGGACTGGCCAACTTCAACACTGCAGCAGTGAATTCTACAGCAGAATCAGCCGGTGTCAACACAGGACCAGTGTGAGCGCTCGGCCAGCCAAAGCTATTTGTTTCTTTAGGCGAGATTTTGTTTTGGTGTCCGCTACATCATATCTTCGAAATTCAACAGTTTATGAATTTGTAAGTAGATTTTTTTTTTTTAAACTCATGTTCCTTTGACACATGCCGAACGTTCCAGACACTATGTAAACTGACCTTCACTTTGAATGGCCATAGAGTGCCTTCTTGATCAAACGATGCGCGCGCGCGCATTCGTGTGCGGGTGCGTGCGCGTGCGTGCGTGCGTGCGTGCGTGCGAGCGTGTGTGTGTGGTGTGTGTGTGTGTGTGTGTGTGTGTGTGTGTGTGTGTGTGTGTGTGTGTACTTGCGCGCGCGCGCGTGTGTGTGATTCTTCATTTCTTACTTTTTATGTTAATACTCCTAACTCATATAGTTTTTCTTTTCTATGTGCTGTGGTCGACTCACCCCTTCATCATGGTCAGTGGTGTGTGCTGCGTGCGCGCGCGCGCGTGTGTGTGTATGTGTGAGTGTGTGTACGTGTATGCGCGCGAGCGCTCACGCCCGTGTGTGTGCGTGTGTGTGTGTGTGTGCGTGTGTGTGTGTGGTGTGCGTGTGTGGTTGCACATGTGATGTGCGTCTGTCTGTCTGCCTGTCTGTCTCTGTGTCTCTGTCTGTCTGTCTGTCTGTCTGTCTGTCTCTCTCTCTCTCTCTCCTCTCTCTCTCTCTCCTCTCTCTCTCTCTGTCTGTGTGGTGTGTGTGTGTGTGTGTGTGTGTGTGTGTGTGTGTGTGTGTGTTTGCTACTTTGCTTAGTCACTGAGTTTTCATTTTCTGACCTTTTACGTGACATTTTTTTTTCAAATATTTAAGTCTGTTTTAAAGCTGTTTCCTGTGTTGTTGGACCTCATCAATAACAACAGTAATGATACTTACAATGTCAATAAAGACCCCCCCCCTTCCTGCTCCCTCTCTCTCTCTCTCTCTCTCTCTGTCTCTCTGTGTGTGTGTGTGTGTGTGTGTTTGTGTGTGTGTGTGTGTGTGTGTGTGTGTGTGTTTATTTTTACTTGGTTGCTGGTTCATACTTTATTACCTTCCACTCCTTACTTACATTACACTTTAAAAAGATCTTATATTCCGGTTTAAAGATGTTCCCCCCGGCTGATATACCATTATCGATAACTAAAGTAATAATACTAAAGAGACTGGTAAAGCTCAGATTGCACAGTTCGTTTTTCAAACTTGAATGACCGGCTACACCTGGACCCGTTTCTCTAGAAAATTTGGTTCGACTGGCAGTGGTTCTGGTTCAGATCGCATTCATCCTTTGCACTGCTACAACTCAAAATTGCATTTGTGTGGTTGGCAATTTTCACTTGCCCTTGGGTGGGGGGGGGGGGGGGGGGGGGGGGGGTGATGGCTAACTGCGCTGGATTCTCTTTTGGACTGTGGTAAATTCACGGTAAGAGGACACTGATATTCTGTCTGGTTGCAGATCAGATGATTCGATTGTTAAAACGAATGTTTTATTAAATTTGGGAAGGAAATAAAACGCAGCACATGTAGGAGGTTCATTAGTTCTGTGCTTTAATGCCAATACTAAGTTTGAAAAGTATGGCTAAAAATCTTAAAAAAAAAAAAAAAAAAAAAACACACACACACACATACACACACACCGCACACACCCAAAACAACAACAACAACACAACAACAAACGATGGAAAACAGCAGCATATGCATCGACCAAAAAGAAATAACGGATTGAGAACACAGTTGTACGGAATGAATACGGTTTCACAAGTCAAAATATAATAATAATAATGATGATAATAATAATAATAATAAAATAAAAAGATAAATCATAAAATGATGAAAATTTCTCTGAGGAAAAAAAATTGATATCAAGATTACATAAATATAATGGAGGAGTCTTATTTCGCATTCTGGCTGATTGCTGGAGATTAAAAAAACACACACACACACACACACCACACACACACACACACACACAAAATCAAAGTATTTTTACAGTCTTGGAAAAAAGATCTGAAAAACTGATCACCAGACAAAGACATCATTACCGATTCTGAGGAAAGCAAGCCTGACTTATTTCATTCTTAAAGTATCATGTGAAGTGAATAAGGCGATTGTGACGAGTTTGCTATCCATCACCATCCAACCCTCTCTCTCTCTCTCTCTCTCTCTCTCTGCCTAATCAGTTTTACGTCATTTTCCAACGTCAATTTTTCACCCCGCTTCTCCTCTTTCACCTCACCCCCTTTCCTCCATCTTTGTTCTAAACCGACACAACGACAAAATGTTCAGTGTTACATCATGTGGCACCTGCACCAGCTGACCACGAAGTCACTGACTGTGAGAGTGTAGAAACATGACATCTTTGAAACATGGCTCTACACAAGTGGACACCACTTATCATGCCCCACTCAATCTTACGTCAGACGTTTGTACGTCCTTACTACGGGTTACATGAATTGGTTGAAGTGGTTAG
>JADBJO010004240.1:182500-197500 GCA_016801955.1 Conus betulinus | reverse complement strand
GTGCAAGAGACTCCATGGAGAGCAGACACCGCCCAATGGAAGACCCTACAATACTGTGCGAGAGACTCACTGCCCAATGAAAGACCTTACAATACCACGCGAGAGACTCAACACCCAATGGAAGACCTTACAATACTGTACGAGAGACTCACTGCCCAATGGAAGACCCTACAGTACTGTACGAGAGACTCACCGCCCAATGGAAGACCTTACAATACTGTGCGAGAGACTCACTGCCCAATGGAAGACCCTACAGTACTGTACGAGAGACTCACCGCCCAATGGAAGACCTTACAATACTGTACGAGAGACTCACCGCCCAATGGAAGACCCTACAATACTGTGCGATAGACTCACCGCCCAATGGAAGACCCTATAATACTGTGCGATAGACTTCCTGGGGAGCAGACACCGCCCAATGGAAGACCCTACAATACTGTGCGGTAGACTCCATGGAGAGCAGCCGGAAATAACTGTGAAAACATGGCTGCTGATTTTTTTTTTTTTTTTTTCATTTTCAAGCGCATTGCACAATAGCTGTAACCTCTCACACTTGATGCACACGAAAAATGATTCCTAAGCCCATTTGGACAGATTGGAATTACTTTACAGACTGTGGAGACACTGCTGCTTGCGGCATCTTTGATGCAGACACATCCCCGGCACCTTGCCAGCAGTGTGACCCACACTCACACTCCCATTCCACCATTACCATTACCTTACCTCTCTTCATTCATGGTTTGTCACAGACTTTGTTTCCGATCAGTCTGTTGAGAGATGATAACTTCCCTGTGAAGTCCTTTGTTCTCCTAAGCCTCTGTGTCACTTCAGCGGTACTATCCCACGCCTCTCACCCCACCTCTTCATCCACAGTCTCAGCCCTTCTTGTCCCATCCAAGCCCCGGCATGGGCAATCCACAAGGTACAGTCAACGTCTGGTCGTCGCTAGGCGCCTCACTGGAGGAGGCACTGCGCTGCAGCCGCGTCTTTTCAGTGACGTTCAAAGGTGCCTGTTCTGATCCAACATACGCAGGATATCATCTACTAAGCCTCCTCCTGGGGAATTTCCGAAAAATCAGCGTGGGGTTGTTGTGTCAAATATAGCCAAAAGGAATGGACATCAGCCAGGAACAGTTCCATGGTTTTTGTGAAGAGTTCTTTGGGCTTATTCTTGCCTTCTGGTTTCTGACTTCTGGTTTCCAAGCCAACATCGCCATCCCGCCACACTTATCACTATCACCACTGCCACCACTTCCCCGACAGTCACCCGCAGGTAAAGCCACGTTGTGATTGTATTTTTTTTTTTCTAAAACCTGAGTCATCATAAACCATACAAATTGTTTACTGCACTGAACTAACCATACATGCTTCTCTTCAGTGAATGTACATGCATGTGAACGAAAAGTGTCGTTTGTTATTTTCTTCTTTCACTCAGACCTACGTATCACTGCTTTCTTTCTTCTTCTTCTTCTTCTTCTTCTTCTTCTTCTTCTTCAGGCAGAAAACAGTCTACCTCCCCCAACATGCTTCTGTTGTTGCTGTTCTGCTTTCTGCCCACCACTTCTCCGGCCACGCCGTCCTCCCCTCCACTCGCCTTCAGAGAAGATGTCTTTGTCAGATGTGCAGCGACCCCCCTCCAACGGCACTGAGGTGGCCGTCTTGACCGTCAGATCCAAACTGGAGTGCATCACACGCTTTGTTTTTCCACCGACGGCTGCAGGAGCGTGCACGTGCCAGCTGTCGTGGACAGCCATCACGTGGTGTGTTCGTTACGTAACGACTCACCATTGCCCCACTGCCCATCTGTGACGGGCAGCGGACACCAGAGCGTCGACTACCTAGTGCAGAAGGTAGGACAGCCTGTTACGTATGGAGGCTGGACACTAAAACAGACTGCTGCATGACTGAAAACAAGCATGAAAGAAATTGATTTAATAACAATCTAAGTTATGATGACAATTATAATGATGTAGAAAATGGAAAGGAGAGTTATATAAACTCTAAGGAATGTATAGATACATGACAATTTAGAAAATACAAAAATGTAAACTTTGATGTTGATGCCGACGACGACGAAAGCGAGGATGGTGATGATAATTGTTATAATAGTTGTTATTTTTTGTATCATTATCGTTATCATCGTCATTTGTATTATTGTTATCATCATCATCATGATATTATTAATAATGATAATGGTTATAATCACAATAATCATAATCATAAACATCATCATCACCATCCTCCTCCTCCTCATCATCATCATCATCATTACCATTTTTACTACTTCTACCACTACCAAAGTGACAATAGCAACAACAGCAACAACAACATTAGCAGCAGCTTTATCATCATCATCAACAACATGAAAAGGTCGGAAAAAAAAACAACAACAACAACTGATAAATGATAAGAAAGGCGTGGGATTCTTTCTTTCTTTCTTTTTTTTTTTTTTTTTTTTTTTTTTTTTTCTTTTTTTTTCTGCGTACGCAGGCTGATACTCCTGGGGACACTGCCTGTATAGACAGGCAGTGGGGTTTTGTGTGTACGACCGTTTTTTTTTTATGAGAGAAAAAAGAAACAAAGAAAGAAATACATGTGAAAAAAAGAAACACATGCATTTGAAAGAAAACCAGAATGAGAAAAGGGGAAAAGGGCTGAATAGATTAGTTAGACCAATGTAGACTGATGAAGAAAATGTAGATAGCAATGGAAGCACAGAGAGAGAGAATAGCTGTAACATACACATAAAGTAAATATAATGAGTAGCGTGGCAGTGTATCTGTGGAGACGATGTGTGCGTTGTTGTGGAAATGAATATTCTTTGAATGATCAGTTTTGCTCATTCAATATTGCATTTTAAAAGACAGTTTAGGACAGTACCGTTTTTTTTTTTTTTCTGTTTTGAATACACACCTTCCTTTCAACACTAGCCACAGGCAGTGACGTCAACAACTGTGACTGCCGGGCAATCTACAACGTCCGAGCTTCAGGCTGTGACGACAACAGAAGAGAGCACAACGACGCCGATGATGACGACAACAGAAGAGAGCACAACGACGCCGATGATGACGACAGCAGAAGAGAGCACAACGACGCCGATGATGACGACAGCAGAAGAGAGCACAACGACGCCGATGATGACGACAGCAGAAGAGAGCACAACGACGCCGATGATGACGACAACAGAAGAGCACACAACGACGCCGATGATGACGACAGCAGAAGAGAGCACAACGACGTTGCTGATGACGACAGAGGAAGCGGAAACCACTGAGCTGGTCTGCCAAAATGGCGGAGTGCTGCAAGCGGACGGCAAGTGCGCCTGTCCTCTGCCGTTTGCGGGAGTCACGTGCAGTCGCTACATCAGAGGTAAGTTCTGTGGCGAAGGTGACAATACAACTGCTTGAAACTCAGAGAAGCAAACATTTTTTTTTGATCGAATCTTTTATTTCAGAGAAGGAATATCTTTCTTCTTTTGTTTATTTCTTTGTTTTGTCTTGAATTCTGACCTTTAAGGACAGGTATCTCAGCACAGACTTCTGTCAAGACCAGATGAATTTTGGATCCATCTTTGAATCGGCTAATGAGTCAAAGCAAAATATTTTTTTTTCCCAGCCTGGACTGGATGATATGGATTGAATTGGTTGCAGGGTAAGCTGCAGTACAGCTTCAATTCCAAACCAACGCTCCCCCCCCCCCCCCCCCCCCCCCCCCCCCCCCCCGACCCTTTCTATTACGATTTTTCCCCAATCCTGATTACCACTTCAGAGGCATAACGCCTGGACCGCTCATCCCGCCTCCTTGCCCACAGCTGTGTCCAGGCGGGAGCATGTCTATGTTCCCCCAGGAGCTTGACTATGTTCCCCCAGGTCTATATTCCCCCAGGTCTGTGTTCCCCCAGGTCTATGTTCCCCCAGATCTATATTCCCCTAGGTCTATATTCCCCTAGGTCTATGTTCCCCCAGGTCTATATTCCCCCCCAGGTCTATATTCTCCTAAGTCTATGTTTCCCAGGTCTATGTTCCTCCAGGTCTATATTCATTTAGGTCTAAGTTCCCCCAGGTCTATGTTCCCCCAGGTCTATTGACCTGTCACGCTGGTTTGAATTGCAAATGTTACACACAGCACAGAGGTAATAATAACAAGGATTGAACCCCAGGTAACATAAAAGGAGGCACCTGATCCCGCATTAAAGTCTAAAAGTCTCGCACATACATAGGCAATGCGCTGCAAGGTTACTTCCCCACTGCCAAGCGAACGAAAGAAATGAGTACAGGATTAGAACCCAAGATCAAACGTTTTCCAATCGCGCTATCGTTAGAAAAAAAAAAAAAAAAAACAACAGTGAACAAGGCCTTGGGAAGACAGCCTTGGGAGAACATAGACCTGCGGGAATATAGACCCGCGGGAACATAGACCCGGGGAACATAGACCCGGGGGAACATAGACTCGGGGGAACATAGACCTTGGAGATATAGACCTGGGAGAACATAGACCTGGGGGAATATAGACCCGGAGGAATATAACCTGGGGAAATATAGACCCGGGAAAACATAGACCTTGGGGAACATAGACCTGGGGGACATAGACCTGGGGAAAAAAACTGGGGGGAACATAGACCTGGGGAACGTTGACCTGTAGGAATATAGACTGGGGGAACATAGGGTGCCTCCCGTCCTGCCTAGTCCTACTGCAACAGAAACGGAAACGGGCAATCCATGTGAAACAGTCAGTGTTAAGCAGTATTGAGTCGTATTGAGTCAACGCGCCAGAGGAGAGACCCTGCACATGTTACTTTGGTAGCATTCAGTGGTGCCTGTTCTGATCCAACACACACAGGACGCCACTATTAGCTCCCTTCCTGAAGACAGTACGTGCGTAGTAATGGAGACAGCGTGAGTGAGCTTGTAACCGTTCCAGAGAGCGCCTTACTACTTCCGTCCAGCCTCTACCAGCCATCAAGACACACGCCAAGGGCTTGGACATGGAGAAGAAATTGAAACTGAGGCTACCGTGACAGCAGGACATAAAGCACCACAGAAACTGACACCCTTTCATGCTGTTGAGGATGAACCTGATAAAGACGATGCCATGGAATTCCCATTTTTGTCTGAGACAGTATGATATGTTCGCTTCATTGTATGATATATCCCGGAGTCGACTAGGCCCGAACGCTACAGACACCTGCAATGTTGGTCAGGGGATTTGAGCAGCATTTTTCAGAAATGATTTGTTAGGTGGTGCAAAACTTGACAGTGTGGTTCCAGTCTTCACCACTAAGCCCATAGCAAACCGAAGTCTGGGTAGAAAGCCGACCTCGGCCGAAAAATCCCACGAATAGATGATTCTGATGTGAATCGAACCCACGACATCCCAGCTCGGAATCCGCGATCCTAACCATGGCACCATGACGGCTGGAATCCTAACGTAGTATGTCACTGAGTGGACGCAGCCTGATTCATGCAGGTGATTTCCATATCAAGTCTACTTTATTGCAAAAGCTTTAAAGCTTAAAAATAATTCATGCGACAAAAAATGTCTTTTTTTCTTAAAACCCATTTTGAAACAAATATAGTATATCTGAATTTTCTATCAAGAAGTAAAACAACTTCTGCTGCAATCATTTCATTGTTTTCTAGATCCGTCTAAATCTGTTAAAATGCACAGGTTCTCATAAGATGTATTAAAGTTCTTCCAAAACAGGTTGCATGCACTATATAAGAATTTCTTCGACCTAACGCATTTTATACTGTGCGCTTCGGGACATATTGGCATTAAAACTATCTCCCTTTTCTGATTGTCCACAATTTTCGGATCCATTAATTATATCCTTAATCACTTTTCTATTCCATTTTTAATTCTTGCATGAAAACCTGAATCTTGACAGTCCAATATGTCCGTTCTCAATGTCATGAAACGCACACTTTCGTTTGATTTTGTCAAAATTTTCATCCTTGATAAATTCAAATACATTTATTGCATTTATTTTGTTTCGTTGTCAAGAGGGTTTGGGAGCAATAACTATAAACTCACGAGATTTGATATGATAAGAGATTTCAATACTGCGAGCTTAATAGGTGGAGCGCACATTTGTTCCGATCAAATTTTAGATAACGTTTTCCGTCTAGTCTGTAAGCTTATCTGACGGATTTGATCCTGTCAGTTTGAATGAACCATCTGTAAAGCAAACTACCAGCTGTGATACTTTGTAGGACGTGATCATCACAACAAATTCCTTTACGAGAAATTCGAATGGCTCTGAACATGGCAGGTGATAAGTGTGTTTTGAAATCAGTCTTTTCCTTTTGTGGTATGACTTCAGTGTTTGTGTTGTGTTGGCTATTTCGATCTTTCAGACTTAACTGTGGTATGACTTCAGTGTTTGTGTTGTGCTGGCTATTTCGATCTTTCAGACTTTAACTGTGGTATGTTTTCAGTGTTTGTGTTGTGCTGGCTATTTCGATCTTTCAGACTTTAACTGTGGTATGTTTTCAGTGTTTGTGTGTTGTGCTGGCTATTTCGATCTTTCAGACTTTAACTGTGGTATGTTTTCAGTGTTTGTGTTGTGCTGGCTATTTCGATCTTTCAGACTTTAACTGTGGTATGTTTTCAGTGTTTGTGTTGTGCTGGCTATTTCGATCTTTCAGACTTTAACTGTGGTATGTTTTCAGTGTTTGTGTTGTGCTGGCAATTTCGATCTTTGAGACTTTAACCTGCTTACAGCCCTAATGTTGCGACGCCATGGAAGCGGTGCCGTCCACGTTTTTTAATAACTAGTTCTTCTTTGTATGTTTTTGTTTAACTGTCAGGACGGATTCAAGACAAGCTGCCGGGGACAACTGCTTCGTTCAGGCATGTGCCAGCTGCAGGCTGTTGGGATCCCGAGTAATCTTATGATCTGAAGCACTAGCATTCGGTCCAACCTTCACGTCTGGTGAAAAACGGTCAGGGAGCCCCACCCCGAGTTTGGCCTCAATCACGGGTCCGGTGTGTGAAAGTTCTTGTCTTTTTTTTTTTTCAGACTGCACCGAAGGTTATGAACTTGGGCACAGAAGTAACGTCCACGAACCAATGATGATCCAGCCGCTGGCTTCTCCTGCTCCCTTTTGGGTAAGTTTCTCTGGGTGTCAGACTCTCGCACACACAACGTAGACACACAATCGGTCAGACACACAGACAAGAGTACACCCCTCCCCCCTCCCCTCCCCTCCCCTCTGAATTTAAAAACTATTCAAAAAAATGTTTTTAGAGATGACATTCTTTCTTCTATAAATTCAAATAATTTAGAAAACATACTTCAATTCAGCATTAACCAGGTCCTCATGGACACAAGTATACCTTTTCTGTTCACACTTAGCCTCAAACGATCGATGATATACGCAAATAAAAGTCATGCACACCCAGAACAAAGGAAAGAGAAAATCGAACATTTTCATTCTGATAAACAAACAAACAAACATGCAATATTCAGCAACCCATAGCACTGTTTTTCATTCAGAAAATTCCCAGATGCGGTTATGAAGAAAAGTCTCTTCCTATTCATACGAATCAAAGACGCCACAGAATAGTCCATGCAAAAGAATGATAATTTTTTAAAAAGAATCACAGGTTACTCCCGCGCGAACTGGTCAATAAACGTAGTTGCGAGTCCAAGGATTGGTTCTACGATGAAAGGGAAACTCCTGGAACATGAACGACCATCTCAGAAGTCGGCTGTTCTTAGTTTTTGATGAAAACTAAAATGTGAGAGGGCGATGATCGGTTTTTGAAGACAAATGTCCGCTCAGCTAGATGTCTGTAAACTTCTGAAGTCCTGAAACGATGGCAAGACACACGCATTGAATGGCAGAGTCCCCCCCGTTGGAGAAACGAAAGTTCCGGTACACCACGGGGTGGAGACGGACATCCTCTGTGAGGAAGTGATTTCAGTCCGGTAGAACCGGCAATGAAGTCCTGCTGTGTGTCAGGCAGCTAAAGGAAGAGGTGATACGTGTGGGTCTCCTGATTCTGCGGGAAGTTTTGCTGACAGGCGTTGGTTCGGGCGACAAGGTGTCGTAATCTGATTGGACTACTGAAGGTACTGAGAGAGGCAGTAAAAATCACAGGATTGGGTACCATTTTAAAAAAAAATAGAAAGCAACAACCATTACAATAAACAAAATCAACAGTCTTTGACTGGGGGACAAAATTGTACCTTTAGCCTTTGGCAGCTTCATGTTTGTTTCTGTTTTCACCTGTTCTTTCGCCGTAAGTCCATAAATCCATGCATGTTTGACCATAAGACGAAGGAGAGACAAAGGAACTAAACACTGTCAATGATTTCTCTTTGGAAAGGTTTACTGCGCACATGCATTTTCTCCAGCAATCTTTTCTTTGGAAGCGTCTTCGACAAACGTCATCAGAGCGACAATAGTTCAAAACATCTGACCGAATACTTGGCCAGTACCAATGGGAGAGCACTTGTGCTAAAGTCCTGCAAACACCAGAATGTCCTGCCATGATGGCATAATGTGACACCTTCAGCATGGTTTGTTGCATTGGCTGGGGGACAACAAGCTGATGCGTAGCGGCATTTTCATCTTACAGCACCACATCTTCCACCTTCTGAGAAAGAGTTGTGACGGGAACTTGTGGGTGCCACACAAGATCCACCATTTCTGTCACGTGTGTGTGATACACCAGGCATATTTTCAAGCATTAGGTCTGTTACTGGGGAGTCCAAGACATGCATGTATATTTCATGACAGAAACAGGGTGTGGACAAACTTATTTTTAGCTGCAGGAAAGGGTTCAACACATCTTCCATCAGACATACAGCATGAACAGGCCATCCCTGATTAGGGAATGTCTGACACAGAGTAGGGAATGTCTGACACAGATTAGGGAATGTCTGACACAACCTGTGTCTCTAAACAACCTACAACTGTAACCATGTAAAGATGACTGGTCCACGTGAAGTCCAGGTAATTGGTTTTCAACCACAAGGACATGTTCAGTGTTCTTTTTTGATACATTCGCCTGAATGATTTGTACATGGGGGGCAACCTATTTGTTTGTGTATCCATGAACCACATGGCCAGCACAATGGTACATTCTCTTCTCTCGTTTTCACAATGGCAAGACGACCATGCTTTCCATGGGACTGTACATGACACAAAAATTTGTCTTGCTTCCCCTTGATTGGGGAGCACTTTGAGGCTGACCCCGGGGACGATTGGGAATAGAACTCTACTACTACTTCGTTCGGCTGAACCCTGATTGTATGGGTATCGACAGCTCGTCAGGTAAATCCTTCACTGTTATGTTTCATACGAAAACAGCGAAGAAAAAGAACTGACGCTTGTTTCAAAACGTTTAGAATCTGGCTCCTTGGCAAAAAAAAAATTTACTGGAAGTGAAAACCTTTTTTATGATCCACGACTTTACACACGTCTTCTACAGTTTTAAAACCACGTCCAGGAAGGAAAAACAACAAACGCTTCTAAACGCTTTGCAAAATTTTTTCCCCGCCTAAAAGCAAATCCCGCAAACTTTCAAAATCATGAATGATGATTCCCGAAAGGTCAACTCATCGGTCAACAAAGTGAACGGAACGAATCAAACATGCAGCAAATGACTTGTTCGCGTCAAACCGAACAACACGAAAGTTCTCAGGAAACCTCCCCTGTAAACTGAATTTTTTAACAGTTCCCCTTTCAGTTCGTTCCAATGATCGACTATTTAGAGGAAAGGGTAAAGTACAAGGATAATGCACAACCACAAAAGATGGAAGATCAATGCAGAGGCTATTTACACCATGTACAAGAAGTGGCATGAGTTTCAAAACAGTACGAAGTGGCGTCCATTTCATCACGTGCCTTATCGAAAGGAGGAAAGTAGGAATGCAGGGCTTTGGGAGTGGACCGAGCACCATGTTGAATTCATGTTGCTTCTGTTTCACTTTCTCTCTCTCTTTCCGTCTGGAATTGTAACACGTGGGAACTCAGCACAAAGACCTGACAAGAAACCCTGCGCAGAATAGCTTAAAATGTACATGGTAGATAGCTTACTGACAAGAAACCCTACGTAGAACAGCTTAAAATGTACATGGTAGATAGCTTACTATTGTTGAGAGGAGAGGGGGTGTTGAAAAGAAAGAAACAAGAACAAAGATGGTAGAGTCACAAAAAAATGAAAAGAAAAGGAAGAAATCCTAAGGAAGATTTCTAACGATGTTTACATCCTTCACAGTGGAGACGGGGATACATTAAAAATGATAAAGACGACAACTTCCACATACATGGACACAATCACTCATTTCACTGCAATAGACATGAACAGTTAATTGTAGCCTGTCATAAGAAACAGAACAGCAAAAAAAAAAAAAAAAAAAAAAAAAAAAAATTCATAGAAAATACGGGATTTGGAGGGGGCAACAAACAAAATCTTGCAGTGTTTTCACGTGTTTTTTTTTTCCTACCCTTTTTTTCCTCACGGTCGTAACGTAGTCAATCGCTATTTAGCTGTAGTCGGACTCACCACTGTCAGATCTTGTGCACGCAGACACTCACTCAACCAGTAAGACAAACAGAATAGAATTTTCCCCCTTCTAGTTAGTAACTAAAATTTTTACATAATTTACATTCATTTCTTTCTACGGCGGATACACAAAACCACATGTACATATTTCAATTCAAGACATTAACTAGATCCTCACAGACTCTGAATTACCTTTTCTTTACACAGCTGGACCTCAAACAGAGCATGGTTTCCATGACAAAGTGACTGGGTGGACCAACGCTCAAGAGTGTTAACAAAACTTGAGAATCCCCCCTTTTTTTTTCCCCAAAACGTGCACGAGTGATGTGTGTTTTCTGTCCACATGCTCTTTTCACAAATAAACACATATCGGACCACGAGGATCTTGGGCAAAGTTACCGACACTGGACCCAGAACTCACATTGCGTGTTGGTACATGCACGCACGAACTCAACAACATCACAACAACAACATAACAACAACGACGACAACGAGAACAACGACAATAACACCATCACCAACAACAATAACGGCAACAACAACAACAACAAAAGGAAAGTATGTAGTTGCACTTCATTCCTCTCATTGTTTTTTTTGTTGTTGTTGTTGTTTATTTGTTGGTTGGTTGTTGTGTGTTTTTTGTTTGAACACACAAACACATTTTTGCTCACTTACGTCAAGACGAAATTTGGACCAAGGTTAGAATCGACGACGATATGCCTTGCCTGTAATGCAGTGTCGTGTTTGGTGGGTTGCCCAGTGGCGGCTTGATAATGACTTCTCCATGCGAAATGCAGTAGTAGGGCTGCGTCAAGACAGTCTGGGTGCGACTGCACATGGGGCAGTAGAGATGAGCAGCGGCAGATCAGACAGAAAAAAATGGAGTTGGGGCAAACTGATTTCACACTAATGCACAAACGAAGGACTTTATTTTACCTTTCTGATGATCTCTCCCCCCTCCCCCCCCCCCCCCCCCCCCCCACCCACCCCCACACACACACATGCGGACACACGCACGCACACACACACACACACACACACACACACACACACACACACACACACACACACATACACACACACACACACACACACACACACACACACACACACACACACACACACACACACACACCTTCGTTTCTCTATGCTGGTAGACGCATGGCTTATTTAGACAGCGAAGTATCCCTGAATTGTAAAGAAAGACAAAAGCTAATCGGTTAGTGCACCTCTTTAAGCTTTTCTGGCTACCGTTTGTCGTCACCTGGTACTGTGTGCAGGTAAAGTGCCGCGCTGAGAGTGGGGCGGGGTCACCTACCCCCTGATCAGGACACTCACCAACCCCTGGGTCGGCTCTACCTGGTCCCAGGCCAAAGCAGGTTTCGGCGACAATCTCGGCATCGTGAGCAACTCGCAGAACTATTTCATCGGCCTGGAGAAGACCAGGAACATCACCATTCAGGGAAAATACCAGGCCCACTTCTTCGCCATGTACAACAACTGGGGTCCACAGCAAGCGCCTTCTACACCAACTTCACCATGGGACCGGAGTCTGATGACTACGAAGTCCGATACAACAGCTTCTTCTCTGGCTCTGACGTAGCGGACAACGCTCTGACGGGCCAGTCGCCCCAGAAGTTCTGCACGTCGGATCATGACGGGGCCGGGTGTGGGCGGTGGGGATGGTATGGGTCTGACTGTGAGGGGTTCGGCCTGCTGCAGGATCCTCTTCTGTGGCCTGTGTCGGGAAGTCCCAAACAGCTGAACCTGGTTCTGCTCGATTTTGTCCGTATGTCACCTTTCTATGATGACTGATGATCACCGTGAAAGAAACACTTTGTGTGTGTGTGTGTGTGTGTGTGTGTGTGTGTGTGTGTGTGTGTGTGTGTGTGTGTGTGTGTGTGTGTGTGTGTGTGTGTGTGTGTGTGTAATTAGCTTTCTCTCTCATTTTCATCCCAGTGTCACTTTTTTTTCGTTTTGTTGCTAAGTTCACTTCAACTCGGTTCTGTCTGTATGTTCACTGTCACCGAAATTGATGATCAGCAAATTAGTTTTCTTTCATCTGAAAGACAGAGAGCAGCTATGAGGCTACTGGCCCACCAAACGAATAGACAGGTGACAAAACAGACACAACATGTTTTGACCTCTTCGTCGTCTTCATACGGGACAGAAAGCGCTGAAATTCAATGATCAAACATTCAACGAGCGTCTCCGACCTGAGTGAGAAATGTATACTTAGGTCATTTTATTTTATTTCATTTTATTTTACTTTTTAACATGCGCGCTGATGACCTACTCGTTTTTTTTTTTGTTTTTTTTTTTGTTGTTGTTTGTTGAGTGAACCCAGTATTTTAGGAAGAAGAAGAAGAAGAAGAAGAAGGTCTTTCATGAGATCGTAGACTGATGAGCCTACAAACTCCTTTGCTCCAACCTCAAAGGCAAGGAATTTGGCTTGGAAGCCAGATTCCCTGGAATTGCTGCCTAAACTGGCATACTTCTTCTCAGACATGAAGATGTGAGCTTGCTCCATTCTGCTTTCAAATGACACAGTCAGTTCAATTACAATCATGTCTGTTGATGAGCCCGAGTGGAGTGCAACCTCCTGCTTTGTGCCACTCTTCTCGCTGATCTCCAGGTGGGTTTCCCATCTCTGGAAGGTCTGCTGTGCACTCCCAGTCATCCACCCCATTCCGTGAACTCTGCTTCCACGCTCGTGATGCCACACATGTTCCAGACCGTGAGTTGTGGCCTCCTGCAGTGTCTCACGCTCCTAGAGCTTCTGGTGGCATAGTATTTACACGGCAGTGTCTCACGCTCTCCTACAGCTTCTGGTGGCATAGTATTTGCACGGCAGTGTCTCACGCTCCTAGAGCTTCTGGTGGCATAGTATTTGCACGGCAGTGTCTCACGCTCCTACAGCTTCTGGTGGCATAGTATTTACACGGCAGTGTCTCACACGCTCCTAGAGCTTCTGGTGGCATAGTATTTACACGGCAGTGTCTCACGTTCTTTGAGCTTCTGGTGGCATAGTATTTACACGGCAGTGTCTCACGCTCCTAGAGCTTCTGGTGGCATTGTATTTACACACGGCAGTGTCTCACGCTCTTTGAACTTCTGATGGCATAGTATTTACACGGCAGTGTCTCACGTTCCTACAGCTTGCGGTGGCATAGTATTTACACGGCAGTGTCTCACGTTCCCACAGCTTCTGGTGGCATTGTATTTACACGGCAGTGTCATCCGCATGTGTGATCTCCGTAAGCACCTGACTGTGTCTGCATGTG
Source organism: Conus betulinus (assembly GCA_016801955.1). Classification (NCBI taxonomy): domain Eukaryota; kingdom Metazoa; phylum Mollusca; class Gastropoda; order Neogastropoda; family Conidae; genus Conus; species Conus betulinus. Next base: position 183,698 of record JADBJO010004240.1, on the reverse strand, counting down.
TACATTCCCTCGGTTAGCGGAGCTCGCATGAGCTCAGACCATGTTCCAATTGCTGTTTGCCCCAAGGCAGAGTTATCTGATTTCCCCCCACATCACCAGGTTTGAATCCAAAGGCAGGATATCCTGTACAGATCTGAGGATAAAGCTGATCATGGAGGTGTCACGTGCCATGGGCCATATGTCACATCAGCTGAGACTTCTCTGGAGTGCGTGGTTCCCACGTAGTCTACTGCTCCTGTTGGCCTTACTGGGGCTGCCTTGTAGATTCTCTAGGCATCCTCTTCTTCCTTCAACTCACGCACTACTATGTATCCCTTTTGTCTCCCCCTCTACCTTTGACCACCACTTAAAGTCAGTGGACCCTGGCCCCTGTCAGTTGATTTGCTGGTGCCCTGCTATTTCCCTGATCTTAAGGTTATCCTTCGCCACAACCACTGCCTCCTGTTTTCATTTTCTGCCCGTCTCTAGCTTAGAATGGACTGATCTCACGATCTGACGGGTCCTCAAGCATAAGTAATCAGCTTGCTTGACCCACGTGGTACTCCTCGAGGATCGATTTCAGGGGTGGTCTTAGTTTCGATCAGCATCCGTGCAGCGTAACGTCAAGGAAACCTGGTGGAACACCAAGCCATTTTCTTAATGTATGCGTTGACTTGGGTCTTCATTGATGGACGACGACGACGATGATATCGCGATAGTATTTCACACCATACATACATATTAAAGAACATTGAAGCAGAAGCATGTCTCAGAAGAAGATTGTGAATACAAACATTTCATTATAGTCGTGCATCTACAGTCTCTAAACCTGATCACAGCATTCCGGGAGAATCGTGTTAAGTTCGGGGATATTTTTCTTCTCGGAATGAGGTACGATGGTTGACGTGGGTGTGCTGAAAAAAAAGTAATGTTACAATAGAATCGTATTAGCACACAAATTTCATCAGTTTCATGTTTCTGGTATCTAAAACTGGAGATTCTTATTTCAGAAAAATCGTGTAATATTATGATATTTCATCGGAATCGTGTACGAGAGTCTGTATGAATAGACTAACTGGAACTAAAATAATGAAGTGTCTGAAAAAAAAAAACATATAATATATCGAGTTCTTATCGCATTCATGCCTTACATATATGTTAGGAGGAGTCTGATCAACAGTGACAGGGTACAGGTGAGATGTGTGTGTGTGTGTGTGTG
>JADBJO010004240.1:150000-172500 GCA_016801955.1 Conus betulinus | reverse complement strand
AACATGCATGTGTGCATGAAACCATGCACACACGCCACAGTAGTGTGTGTGTTTTAACTCATTCTGTATGTATAGTGTAGCGTTTGAAGTATGTATGTAAAAACTAAAGAAGTCGATTCACGAGGAAATTGGGGTGGATTGGGTGGAGAATAGCAAATCAATACATTTCCGGTATAACCTCCCGGTTTAATTCACTCGTCACATCCCTGGCTCAATGTGTATGCACAACAGCCTGCTGTTGGCGGTGAACAAGAACACACAAAACCCATCAAGCAGCAGCTGATATCATTGATCGCCACTCATGATTGCACACTTTTAAACTGCATCCCATAATAAACAGTATTGATCTTCATGGATACACCAAAAAAAAAGCGGTCGATAGGATGAAAGTTTCCACTTCAACCACTGGGGACAGTGGACAAGGTCGCGGAGAGGGGGCTGAGTGGTCTTGGGTTCAAATCCACGCCTCGATATACTTACATTAGTAGTTTTTTTTGCCCGGGCAGGCTCCTTACAATTTTGTCCTATGTGCTATGGGGTCGGACGTGGAGACCTGCATGATACCACTCAATGCACGCGTCTGTGTGTGTGTGTGTGTGTGTGTGTGAGAGAGAGAGAGAGAGAGAGAGAGAGAGAGAGAGAGAGAGAGAGGCGAGTGTGGGGGGGGGGGGGGGGGTCGGGGTCAGTGAAAAAAAATGGAATGGGAGGGGGGGGGGGGGGGGGGGGGGGGGGGTAGAGCGGTATGAAGTAAAACTGAGGCAGAAAAAAACAATAGATGGCAGTGTACTGGGGCGGGGAGGTCTCCCCTGGGAAGAGTAGCCCAAAATGTCACAAAAATCGGCTCACCTCAAAATGAACCAGTCATCTACACAAATCTGCTGGGACGAAGTTTTGCAGAACACTGAATCACAGCGCCGTACACATTGATCCAATGAAAAAAAAAAAAAAAAAAAAAAAAAAAAAAAAAAAACCTCCACTCTTTGGTACGTTGCAATACATGTGTACTCAGATCTACTGCAATCCCATATGTTGTTTCCACTGTCAGGGTGTACTCTGGACCGCACGCAGCCGGGGACAACAACTCCCTAATATGGCCTTGTGCTAAGTGTAGGCTGTACACAGGATCTCGCTTTAGCGCCTGGTCTGAAATACTAGTATTCAGCCCAACTCTTCAAGTTTGGCTTAAAGGAGCATACAGCCTCCTCCCAAGCATTGCTTAAACGACGAGTCTGGAATATTCTGGCTTGCTGTGCCAGTGTGTGACATGTCCTATTTCTTTTTTTTTCTTTTTTTTTCCAGACTGCACCGAAGTTTATGAACTTGGTCATAGAAGTAGCGACAGCGAACCCATGAAGATCCAGCCGCTGGCTTCTCCTGCTCCCTTTGGGTAAAGCTTCTCTGGGCTTCAAAACACACACACACACACACACACACACACACGCTCGCCTGCGCCCGCACCACACACACGTTGCAACAAGGACGGCAACTACAAACAACAGAAACATATTTGCTTCTTCTTGTTTCTACCAATTACTTGTTTGTACGGAAGAAAATACGATTTGGCGTCTGACTTAATGTCCAGACGAGTTCTGGACCAAAGTTAGGGCTGGTTGACTGGTTTGTCAGTGGTGCAGTGTCTCCGCTCGCGGGTTGCCTCGTGACGACTTGACATAGCGGAAAGTAATGCTGATGGAGCGGTAGGACAACCAGTGGGACTGTGTACATGGGAGAGCAGGGACAAGCAGCAGATTAATCCACTGGCTGGGGAAGACCATGCTGCAAAAATGAAAAAAAAAAAAACACAAACAAACAGACAGATGAATAAATGAAAAAAATAATGAATAGATAAATATGTAAGTAAATAAAAAAAGAAAATACAGCTGGAGACAAACTGATTTTACATTGTTGCAAAATCGACAATGCGAAAGGTGATCGTGTTTTGTTTTTTCTAACAAGCTTGTACGCTCATAAATGTGCACAAATACATATAAATGAACACACACACACACACACACACACACACACACACACACACACACACACACACACACACACACACACATTCACAGATTCAAAGATTTTAATCCTGTGACCCCTTTGGGGGCATGGAGGACTTGAAACAAGTCAAACAAACTGTAAATGAAAACACATCAAACATCAAAAAAAAAAAATTCCCGATAAATTAGCACACTGAATATAATGTTACAAAACTTTACTGAGTTTTAGAAACTTCGCTAAGTTTAGCAACACTTCTTTTACTACCACAAAGCAAACGACAATAGTTAAATGCGGACTTTAAACATGCAAATTTTCTTGGTATAAACTGATTTCTAATGTCATGTTTGGTGCATTTCTTTACAAAATGAAAATCATCACCAAGGTCACTCTGATTGCAGTCCCGACAGAATCGTTCATCGTGAGGTATTCCAAATCGTCTCCCACTTTCTATCATGAGTTTATAATTACCACAGCGAAACCGAATTGGTGGGTATATACAAACATCAGCATCATTTCAATACAGCTTTCACGGCAAAACACTGTTTTAAAATGTCTATAAGATATAAACACTTATTACTAGATTCTAAAGCATCATTCCATGCACTATGTAAACATCTTGTAATGAATGATGAACATTCCTAAAAAGATTGTGAACAGATGAAAACTTGTGTGTCTCCCAAACACAGTCGAATCCTGTTTCTATTAGGATATCCGGTATACACATCAACCACCAAGGTGGAAAACCTGATTTCTATATAAATCATATAATACTTTATACAATCTAGATGAATATTTGTTTGTGGAGAAAGTAATGATGACCAGATTTTTATCATTCGTGCATAACTTGAACTGAAACAGGATATGTTCCTAGTTCCCCATATATCGATTCTGTTTTGGCAGAACGATTTAGATGAAAAAGACGCTTTAAAATTTTAAGCTGAAAACTTTCCATTAGCTTTAAATCACTATATCCCAAATTTCACACCCATATAAAAGTACAGGCAGTACCATTGATTGGTATAAGTCCTGTACAATGTTTGCAGGCAAATTTTGAAATCTGTCAAATACCTGCGTCTCTGCCAACACTCTCATTAAATACAAACAAATTCTGTGGTTTGCAAAAATCAGTAAGTCGATAGCCATAGTTATTAGGTTGATATACATCCTGAGAACATCTCACAATAGGGATATCAAACTCTTCAATACACAGCAATAATGTCATTGATTTTTGTATCAAACTTCAGGACGTCAGGCAAACATTTAGTATAAGCATTAAAATCTGCCATAAGAAGTACATGGCAGTTAGAATCGTGACGTGTTAGACCAGATTCCAAATCATCAAAACAGTTAAGTGAACATAAGCAGTTCCCTGTGGGAGAATAGAAACTGAACCGACAAGCAGATCTGTATCATAACCTGTCAGCAGTTTGATTGATTTTTAACCACAAAACACACACACACACACGCACGCACGCACACACGCACGCACGCACGCACGCACGCACGGAAGCACGCACGCACACACACACACACACACACACACACACACACACACACACACACACACACACACACACACGTACCACTTGTTTATGCTCGTGCATTATAGGTCAGTCTGTCGACACAGAGCCTTTCGTTTTGTTAGTGGTTGTTAGTCCCCCTCTTCCAGTTTTTTTTGTTTTTTTTTTTTTTTTTTTTTTTTTTTAGCATCTTTTGTAGTCAGCTTAACCTGCGTGCAGGTGAAATGCCATCTGCAATGGGGGTGGGACTACCCTGTCCTTCAGCAGAACCGGTGACCACTCTTGGGAAGAGACCACCTGGTCCTAGGCCAAGGCGGGTTTTGAGGACGACCTTGGCACCGACGGCGACACACTGAACTATTTCATCGGCCTGAAGAAGATGCACAGCATCCTCCGCCAGGCGGAATACCACGCCCACTTCTTCTCCATGTACAACAACTGGGAGGCCTCGGCCAACGCTTTCTACACAACTTCACCTCGGCACCCGAGTCTGGGGACTGTGAAACTCCGATACAGCAGCTTCTCCAGCGACTCTCACGTTGCGGACAACGCTCTGACGGGCCAGCTGCCCAAGAAGTTCTGCACGAAGGGTCACGCACGACGGGGCCGGGTGTGGGCGGTGGGGTTGGTACGGGTCTGATTGTGAGGGGTTCGGCTCGCTGCAGGATCCTCTGTCCTGGCCGGTGGGCGGGAGCCCCGAAGAACTGAATTTAGTGACTCTCAGTTTTCTCCGTATGTCGCAGTTCTATGAAGACTGATTGTCACATTGATACAGAACAGTTTTCAGTGTGTCAAATTTGGCTGTACTTAGTTTGGTCCCTTCGGATCTTTGTTTATGACATGTAACGACTGTATGGGTTTTGTTTCTCTTTACTCTTGAATTCAGTTGTACTCAGTGTTCTATGTATGTTAGACTTTTAGGAAAACTGCTGATAATGAGAGCTGTTTTCTGTCGATGGACTTAGCAGAATTCGTTTCTTTCAGTATATCAGTCTTGTATGAAACCGTTGATTATGAGAACTAAGTCCTTCTTTTACGAATTCAGTTGAGTTTTGTCCTCTTTGTATTTCGTCCTTTACAACTGATGATCGTAAGAATTTTTATTTTTTTTAAAATTTTTTTTTTAATCTGTTAGCATGTTTTCACAGTCATGCATGATAATGGTAAAAAGTACAGTCTCCATTTTCAACTATTTCGGCTGACTCCGGGCAGTTAATTGAGCAGAGATGAAGATATCGTCTGTTAGTCTGAAGTCATGTCCGCAGCTCTGTATGATCAGTCAGTTAAACGTGGCGAGACCTGTTTCCCTGTCACAATACACGTTCTTCGTTTCAGACTATTCCCAGACTGAGCACCGGATGAAAATAAATTTGTTCTGTGAGGGGACACCCTCTTCTGATATCAAACAGACATCTTGGAATGTTAATGCCAGAATATCATATGTCTTAAAGTCTCTAAGTTCTGCAAACAGGAACCCATTCTGTGGCTGTCTTTTCTTTCTTTTTTTTTTTTTAATGCACTTTATTGAAAATGTGTAAGCTATGTTAAATTACAGATTACACAAAAAAATATTTTTGCTGCCAACTATTTTTGGAGAGAGCGAACGAGCGAGCGAGCGAACGAACGAGAGAGAGAGAGAGAGAGAGAGAGAGAGAGAGAGAGAGAGAGAGAGAGAGAGAGAGAGAGAGACTTTGACACTTTGATATTATAACTGTCATTACCAAAAGGTTATAACAAGGGGGGTAAACAGGATAATAACACATTCCTCTTCTTTACATTACAAGCGATATCACACAGTTATTCCCAATGTTCAATCAAATTAAAGGAAGCAAAACATAAAGAAAAAAGTAGAAACGAATCTTTGAATATCGTCTCAGACACGAGTACCCTTTTAACATTACAACAGCAACAACAACGACAACGACAAAAACAACAACAATGACGATAACACACACACACACACACACACACACACACACACACACACACACACACACACACACACACATACACACGCACACACACGCACGCGGAAAATGTAATATTACAGAGTGATCCGACCATCCACTCTTTAGACGATGGCTGTATATCTGAACTCCTCCACGTGTGCTTTTAGTTTTTTTTTTTTTTTTTTTTTTTTTTTTTTTTTTTTTAGTTCCATTTTATATAAAATATCATAAATGCTTTTGTCTGAATTTCATTGCTTCTGTAATGAATTTAGCGACGGACTCGACTGTACAGTCGTCATCAGACGATAACAAAGAAGCAACATCATGCCTTTCACCAACATCCAAAGTAAAAAAGGAACATTTTACACGCACATCGCTGTATGCAGTACATCGATACAAGAAGTGCTTTTCGTTGTCAATAGTGTATCCACATGAAGGGCATGGTGATTCTGTGGGTGTTCCACACTCGAACCATCTTTTGTTTGCATTGAAACCTACGGTTCGTAACGTGAATCTTGCGTAACAACTTCTTTGCCATTTATCTGTAATAGCATCAAGAAGTTTTTCCGAATGGAATATGCTCTTAAAAGAGAAGAACTAACGATATTTTTCTTTGGTTTCCATATCTGAATGCCAGTTCTGTTTAAAAGAACAAATGAGTCCATCCTTAAATTCTGCAATAAACTGCTGTTTGTTTCCCCACTCCTTGAGACATCCACACACTACTCCAAAGCCCTGTTTTGATAGCACTTTCTTTACATTATAAGCCCAATTTTCTTTGCCTCGTTCCATTTGTAACAGCATTATACCATAGGCTGTCTGAACAAACGTGACTGTGGGAGCTTCAACATTTTCAACCAGTACCTAACACATTTCCCATAGGATTTTATATAAAGGGGGTATCTGCCCCATCTCTCCGTATAAAAGAGTGTTAGATGCCGAGAGAGAGAGAGAGAGAGAGAGAGAGAGAGAGAGAGAGAGAGAGAGAGAGAGAGAGAGACAGACAGGCAGACAGACAGACAGAGACAGATATAGACAGACAGACAGACAAAAAACACGCAAGCACACGTATGCACGTACACACACACACACACACACACACACACACACACACGCGCGCGCGCGCGCGCGCGCGCGCGCACATTGCTAAATATCCTATTGAAAGAGGTGGATGGTATATATAAGCCTGTTGCTTCTGTTTTGACAAATAGTGTAAAGAACCACTTCTGTTTTGACAAATAGTGTAAAGAACCACTTCTGTTTTGACAAATAGTGTAAAGAACCACTTTATCAAACAGGAACTGACAACATTCTCGGAACAATGACATCAGCAAAGCACCAGGAACACAGCCGCATATGTCCATGACATTCAAATTCCCCTCTACCATGGAGGACGCGAAGGCCAAGATTCACTTCCAGTGTTTCCATTTGATATTCATACTTATTCATACAAGCAGACAGAGAGAGAAAGGGAATCGTTTTCATTTGAGAATCAGCACATGATTAGTTTTGTCTTTGAGGGCTACACATCTACACCGATAAAAAAACAAACAAACAAACAAAAAACGTTTTGTCCCTTTCATTTCAAAGGAAACTTTGTTGAGAGCTGACTATCAATGTTCATATGAATCCAAAATGAGGTTGGAGACAGTGGCCTTTGCTGTCGCACACACTACCCCTACCCTCCTCCCACAGGTGTTCTCCCCCTCTCAGTATTAACAACCATCCTAGAGACCAAGATCAAGGTGTATCGGGCCATAGTTCTCACCACACTGCTCTATGGCTGTGAAACATGGACGGTTTACCAGCGTCACGCCCAGGAAACTGAACCATTTCCACACACCACCTGGCTCAGAAGACTCATGGGCATTAAGTGGCAAGATAAGACTCCGGACACTGAAGTCCTCACTTGTGCTGGCCTTCCTAGCATCTTCACCATCCTGATGCAGTCACAGTTTCGCTGGGTAGGTCACGTACTTCGTATGCCAGACCATCGGCTGCCAAAGAAACAATTGTTTGGCGAACTACAACAAGGAAAACACTCTCATGGAGGCCAGAAGAAACGTTTCAAACGACAACCTCAAATCTTCCCTGAAGGCCTTCAACATCAGCCACACACAACATGGGTGCAGACTGCCCAGGGTGAACATGGAACCAGACGGGCGGTGATCAGTTCTCCGCAAAGGTGCAGAGATCTGTAAAAGCAACAGAATTGCTGCAGCTGAGCAGCGCAGGAAGACCAGTGTCAACAGATCTCCAACTGCCGCTACCATCCCCTGTCCGTACTGTGATAGGTCTTTCCGGGCGCAGATCGGCCTGACCAGCCATCTACGCACTCACCCCCGATCCCAGGATGACTAGATGGTCTTCGTCGTCTTGATGGACAGACAACACATTAACAAACTATTTATTTGCGTGCTCTTGTACGCTACACTCAGTGGGAAATTCTGACATCCCAGTGAGTCATTTTCTCTAAAATTAGAAAGTATGGTGCCTATTTTGTGGCAGTATTTTATTCATTTCACACCATGGCCAGTTCCTTTGTTCAAGGCAAACCAGTTTGTCAGGTTACTGCTCATTCCTATTTGCAAAGAAATAGTTGAGTCTCTTTCCCAAGCTGAGTAGTACTCAACATTATGATGGTTCTACTGAAGGTGGTCAAGTAGCCTATGCCTATAGAAGAGAGATAACGTTCAACTCCAAAGGCTAGGGGAGGCTTAGCCATGGGTTTACTTCATCTTCCTTGCACAAAGTGATTGCAGTGTGCACTATACTGTTGATTGCAAATGTTTAGATGACCTGACAGCCATGGTGCCATCACTTGTCTGTTCTTTTCTTCTCCCTTTTTTCTAAGTGTTTGTGTTGTTTGTTTTCTCTACTAACTGAGGTCGCGTCTTTTCTAAGAAATGTTTTTTCACAACTCGTAAGTTTGCGTTTGAGAGAGAGAGAGAGAGAGAGAGAGAGAGAGAGAGAGAGAGAGAGAGAGAGAGAGAGAGGAGTGGTGGAAAGTAAATCCAATCATGTCAATAATGTACAGAAGTTGCAAGTGCAAGTACACACACACACACACACACACACACACACACACACACACACATTTACATATTTAGAAAATGCCTGTGCACAGTATTGTTTAGGATCGCTGCTGCTCCTACATTCATAAACAAAATACCAGATTGAAATGAAGTGAAATGGAAAGCATCGTGTGCAGGTTTATCCATGGTAAACACTTTTCTACCGTCTTCAACTGAACATATTTTCCACAATGTAAAGTAAAGAGAGACGAGATGGGTAGAAACTGGAGAAAAGGAGGGTGGAGGAGAAGATGGAGGGGGATTACCTGTCTGTAGAATCAAGTATACCCCGTAAAAAGCACCAGCCAAAAGGATATCTGCAACACCACATTGTCTCCAATGCAACAGGTTGGAAAATAATGAAAACAAATAAAAAATGTGCTGTGGTCCCCGACGATCCCAGTGAGTCCACCAAAGAAGCTTGGATTTAATGTAACTGCTGATGAGTGTTGAATAGAAGAAAAAAAAATCCTACATTTCTTAACAATTTTCTTTGAACACTGCAAAGAAAAAGAGAAGGAGGAAGTTCCCACCTCCCCCCTCCCCCAATGTCAAAATCCATATCAATATAAAACAATTTACATTTGAAAAGAATCACGGTACATTAGGAGAAAAAAAAAAACATACTGTGAAAGTTAGTGGAAAGATAACATTTTGTATGTGTCCATTTATATAGCAATTCCTCCAACATTCCCCCCCAATCAGAAGGAGGGTTAGGTATGGGGATTGGGATAGCACGAAAGGAAGGCGTTACACAGAGAAGGTCACCACTCACAAAGATATCCAAATATTCACCACCCACCACCACCTAAACACAGACACACAAACTTGAGAGAAGCTGGGATTCATGGTTTATTCAGGTATTAAATGCAGAATGAGAAAAACGTTTGAAGATCTAAAGGCAAAAAGAAACCGTAATGAAAATCGATGAAGTGGAAGAGTTAGATGAAGAAAGAAAAATCTGCGTCCCAATTTCAAATCCAGATGATGACAATGATGAGGTTCTCAACGACAATGAGCTTAATTAAAAAAAAAAAAAAAAAAAAAAAAAAAAGATGGACAGCTTGAGGAAGATGAAAGAGACAATAGTCAATCTTGCTAAAATAAATACAAGATTTATGTTCAGCCATGCTTTAATTAAACTGGTTTTCTAGTTTACACAAAACGTTTCTATGCCTTCCTTGAATGTAGACACCAATCAAGAAATAAATAACGATGCTTTTTTTTTTTTTTTTTTTTTTTTTTGTAGTAGCCACCCAAATCCGTGAATTTGGCTCATAGTCACCCAGTCAGTGTCGTCTTTCTCTGTGAGGAATCCACGATCAATCTGTTGATCACTTCGGCACCTAACTGAAAAGAGGAATTCGCTATTTGAATACAAGAGAATGTGTCAAGTTCTTCGTTGTCAGTTGTTTTTTTTTGCAGGCCATGTAATGGGAGGAAGAAATGGGGAGCGTGGCGGGGGGGGGGGGGGGGGGGGGGGGGGGGGGGGGGGGGGGGGGGGAGGAGGCTGATCATCGTATTGTTCAGATCGACTAGCCGGATAATTTCACTAATACAGTGCTTTCAACTTTAGAAAACGACTCGTAAGCAAAACAAAAAAGTCCATTTATTGAAAATATTATCCAGACCTTCACACCAGTCGGTAGCAGAGTGTGATTTCAGTGAAGTTTGCCAGGGCGGACATGCCAGCCGACATCTGCCACCACAGGATGATCGTCGGAGCAGACGATTTTTTTTCTCACGTGACTTAGGCTGGATCTTTTTATCAGTGGGGGTGGGGGGCTAAATACGTTTGAAACACTGCTGAAAAGTTCTTGTGATTGGACAAAATTGTGACTAGCATGAAAAGAAATGAGCACATTTTCAGTCCTACTTTTTCTTTGATTCACACAGAAACAAAATGGGAAGAAATCAGGAAAGTTCAATTTGGACTTTCCTGACGTCGTGGTGTTTCTTTTTGATTTTTCAGCATCTTTTTCAATCGCTAATTTTAGCGACCAAGAAAGGCCCACCGTCAGAGAATATTTCTCTCTCTCTTAGACTGAAACGATGCAATGACACTTTTCACCAGGAACTTTTCAACAAAGCTTGCTAGTGTTGCAAACAACCTCGGAATTCAGATTCAACCACGCGACATATACTCAGTCAAAATCTGATTAAAAGCCTAGATCAGATTACACACACTATTCGAAAGACACACTATTCGAACCAGAACTAAAACATTATCTGTACTTAATGGGGTGGGGGATGAAGACTACCTGTTAAGACGACTACCTAATAAGACGTGTAGACATACAATATTACATTGCTGTTCACCGTTTCCCTTTCAACATTTTCAACCAAACAATAAAGAACTGAACCAGCATGGGTCCACGGCCAGCAGTTCTCATGGGCCTAGTTAATGTTTGGTACAAGAACGTCAAACACTGATGAGCAAAACATTGAAAAAAAAAGTGTAGCCTACTCAGCGTAAGTAGTGCTGCAAAATGAACAGACAGATCAGTTGTTACCTTAATAACACACTGATGTAAACCCGTTCCCTTCACAATGAAGATAAGATAAGATAATGTTGCTTATAGCCCAGCCGACCGCAAAGGGCCACATCAGGGCTGTCACCACGTTGAAATCAATCATAAGTCAATCATTCACACAATTCTTAAAATACATCGAAAAAAAACCCATCCAAAAGTTTCTTAAAAATCTTATTTCCACTGTAAAATCTCAGATCCGATGAAAAATGTTAATCTCTTTCAAGAACTCAAAAAAAAAAAAAAAAAAAAAAAAAAAAAAAAAAAAAAAAAAAAAAAAAAAAACAAATCAATATACACTGACCTTCACTCGTTCCCTGTAACAAAACAACATGTCATTGATCTTAAGTTGTTACTGTGCCATCATAAAATATAATTGATCTTAACTCGTTCCCTGTGACATAAAAACAGCATAATATTGATCTTAACTCGTCTCCTGTGCCATCATAAAGTTGGCCTATCATTGATCTTGAATCGTTGTCTGTGACATCAAATCAACATATCATTGATCTTAACTCGTTCCCTGTGACATAGAAAAACAACATATGATTGACTTCAACTCGTTCCCAATCCCACCATAAAACATCATTGATCTTAACTCGTTCTCTGTGACATAAAAAATAACATGTTATTGATTTTAACTCGTTCCCTGTGACATCAAAATAACATGTTATTGGTTTTAACTCGTTCCCTGTGACATCAAAATAACATATTATTGATTTTAACTCGTTTTCTGTGACATCGAAATAACATGCTATTGATTTCAACTCGTTCCCTGTGACATCAAAATAACACATTATTGATTTCAACTCGTTCCCTGTGACATCAAAACGACATACAGATTTTAACTTTATTCCTGTGACAACAAAACAAATTAGTCATCTTGATTCGTTCCTTGTACTGCGAAAAGAGAATAACCTAAACCATATGTCCTGATCTTAAATCATTTCCAGTACAGTGAAAATAATGTAACAATGTATCTCTGCACAAAACTGGAATAATGTGTCCTGTACACCTCATAAACATTTCCCCCCTGTACAATGAAAATACAGTAAAACAAGACTGAATACTTTTCCAAATGATTTTTCTTTGATTCCAAGACTGAATTTAGTATCTTCAAATCTGAAATAAAAATCAAAAAGGAACTTTTTTTCAGTTCCCGTCAGCTGTTTGTTCTTCATACGTGGCGTTGTTGCATGTCAAACGGTTGTGCTCTTTGTGGGTCATGATTATATCAATATCACCAAAACAGATTTTGTCACTCTTCGAGCTTGTCCGAAAATACATATCTCACAATATTTCCGTTAGGTTTGAGGCGGCCAAATAAATCTAGGCCAACGTAAAGTTTGGGGAACCCCGTAACTTCACTGGATAACCTCCCTTTAAAAGAGGGCCCTCTTCCCCCTCGTTAACCTGAAAGCTAAGGTCAGCCCACAAAAGATTGCGCACTGATGTTTAATAAAGGATATGATTACATCACACACACACACACACAAACACACACACACTAGCAAGTGCTCACTGTTGCATGCATGCACTGTATGTGACTGTGCATTCTCTCTCTCTCTCTCTCTCTCTCTCTCTCTCTCTCACACATACACACACACACCAGGGCAGTAAGATAGCAATATTTTTTTCCTTTATTTGTTTTCCTGGAACTGAGAATTAAAACAAAAAGGATTATAAACATCTCTACAAGTTCTTAGTTTTCAATGGTTATAGCTAAGTCGACCCACACGCAACATTTAGATAAGTGTAAAACTCGCACAAGAGAAAAAGTCACATCACAAAGTAAGGCAAACCATCACACACACACACACACACACACACACACACACACACACACACACAGAGAGAAAATGTTTGATCCTGAGAAAGAAACAAACAAAAACAAACATGTGTTTCTCATTTACATTGTTAAACTGATTCACACACACACACACACACACACACACACACACACACACACACACACACACACACAAAAAATGTTAGATCCTGAGAAAGAAACAAAACAAAAAAAACAACCAACCAAATGTTACTTCTTCATTTACATAGTTAAACTGATTCAGATAAAAGTATAACTTACATTGTTAAAATAATTGAGATAAAAGTATACACAGAGACGCAACATTAATACAGAAATATTATTAAAAGGAAAAGGATGTCAGACGATTTGCAGATGATATTGCCTGCACATAAATGCCAGCATGCATACAAAAAATGCATCGCTTACAAAAATGAGTATACAACAGACGTGTAGGGGCCTACAAACTTTACACCAGTGGACATGATCTTCAGACACAGACAGCAATTCTGTATGTACAGAAGCGAATAAAAGTACAAGTAGTAATAGTATTTTCTGTATGAATGTGTTTCATATGCTAATTTAGGAAAATTTTGTAAGAAAATTAAACCTAAGATTTTATGACTTGGATATATTCAGCTTTGTGGGCAAACTTTACCTTGTCTGTGTCGGCTGGCAAAATTTTGTTCAAATGTTTTTTTACCCCATTGTGGATGACTGCGAAATGCAATTCTGAATCCGACACACACACAAACATGCAGACACACAACACACACAGACATACACAGACATACATACATACACACACACACACACACACACACACACACGCGTACACACACACACACACACACACACCACACACACACACACAGACAGACACACTCTGGACAGCTGAGTAAATCATATTGTGCTGACACCATTGCACATAATAAAAACACAAACACTTCAACAAAAATGATCAGTCAAAAATTAAACTAACCGTTAACAAATTATTACCTTTTCAGTACAATAAGAACAATACCAACAATAACAAACACACACTATGATACAATTAACAAACCATAAAATACTCACAACCATACTGTACTTCTATATGCACCAGCCACCCTGGTCCAGGCGCTAACTGCTAGCCTCATAGGCTGTTAATTAGGAGGTGTGGGCATTCATTTGTAGGATGTAGGGGGCCCAGTTGTTCCTGTCCTGTGATGAATGAGACATGGATTCAAATGGATAGCTTAAATCAATTTAAAGGATGTGTCTCTCCGAGAGTTTTGCTCACATTTCCTGACCAACACTGCAGGTGTCTGTATCTCTCTGGCCTGATTGATTTCTGGGTCATACAGTCTGACCAGAATAGAACCACATAATCATCATATTCATTGATGACTACAACCAAGGGAAGTCAGGAAATCTGGGTGTGGCTGGATAAGCTGTAGAGGGCCAGAAACAGGAGACTGGGAATATTACCACTGATGGCTTGCATTCTTTTCTATGCAGTTTAAACATTTCTCACTTAAGAAATCATGAACAATCTACTCATGTCAGCAAATATTCACAGGTATCACACACACACAACATTAAGTGGGCATATGTGCCTTCAGTAACAGCTGAGGTGATATCGTCTGTACAAACTGTCCAGCCGTCTTCACCACATACTTCTCTTCTAAAAGCTCATGTTTGGTCCTCTTTGCTTCTAGCAAATACGCAGTCATACCCACATTGCGTGCTCCTATGAAATCCTTCTCAACATTATCCCCAAAGTGCACAGCTTCTTCAGCACGCACATCAGCCTCCTCCAAAGCGCGCTGGAATATAAGTCGGTTCGGCTTCTCCGCCCCAACCACATATGATGGAAGAACAAAGTCAAAGTACTTTAGCAGATCCAAATCTCTGAGAATTCTGAACAATCTGTGATCAAAATTGGATATAACACCTATTTTGACATTGAATTTGTGAAGATCCTGAAGAGCCTGTTTTGCCCCTGGCAGCGTCTCCCAGGCCGTTCCCGCAGCAAAGTAGAAGTAGAGGTCGTTGGCGATAGCAGTTAGAACCTGGCTGTTTTTGATGCCAAGTGTCTGGAAGGTGTCTGTGACCAGACCAGTCCACCATCTGCAGGCAGGCATGCCACAGCTGGCACCAAAGTTTGGAAACCTGATGAAAATAAAAAAAAGGAAGACAACAGAGAACATGAACCAGAAACCATTGAAATCTGTTTTGCTTTGTTCAAAATTGGGCAACAACACATCACAACACATGGATTGGTGTGTGCACTCACATACACGCATATGTTCCACACACACACACACACACACACACACACACACACACACAATCTCTCTCTCTCTCTCTCTCTCTCTAACCCTCTCTTGAAATATATTCTATTTTATGAGTAAAGGAGTGAAGGATTTTATATTCGTATGTAGCTTCCATGTCTTTAATTCCCGTTTTCTATCTCTCCCCCCCCCCCCCCCCCCCCCCCCCCCCCCCCCCCCCCATGTCATAGTTGTCATGATTTTAGAAATTGTTAGCCTGCATGAGTTTCCCCTACTACTTGACATGTTCAACACACACACATGTACGCAGGCATGCATGCATGCACACACACACACACACACACACACACACACACACACACACACACACACACACACACACACACACACACCTATTTATCTATCTTTAAGTACAGAGAGAGAGAGAGTGAGAGAGAGAGAGAGAGAGAGAGAATAACCTGTTACAAAACTAAATCTTAAAAGGAAAGTGTCATAGAAATATGAACTCTTTAAAAATCTTGAGCAAAATGTACTACTTTCTTCCATACTTTTTCATTTTGGAAAAAAAAAAGAGGAAAATACGAGGGAGAAAAGGTAACATGAGGAAAATGGCGATGTGCATCATTCTGTACACTTACCTCCCACTGTACTCTTTATAATGCTTCAAAAATGCATTGTTCAGTGCCTGCTCATCAGCTTGGATGCCATGTCGTGCAGCTACCAGAGCGTAGTGTTTACCTGGCGAGCCAATGATTCGGATCATCGTATTTGTGATATCCACCGTCACGAGTCTCAGCACCGATGCCTGCCATGATAGAGTTTTATTAAGTCTCAGTACAAATATGTGCTCAAGAAAAAAAAACAACAAAAAAAAACTTGTGTTATAGATCTGTGTGATCACTCAGTTCAAGTCATGGCATTATAACTGGCATTGTTTTGTTTCATTTGTTTGTTTGTTTTTTGTTTTTGTTTGGTTCTTGTTTTTGTCTTTTCTTTCAGTTATTTTTATTATTGAAAGATAGTTTGTTGCTGTATGTGCATATTGACAAGCTGTATCTCTATGATGTACTCACATCATTTGAAAGAAAAATAACAATGAAAAACCAGCAACCAGAACAAAAGTTGCACGTGAGCAGAAGTTTGAAAGAGTGATGAGCTGTCTAGGCTTGTAAAAATAACTCTTATAATAAAGATAACAGCAACATGCGATGATCATAATCATCAAGAACAATTCTGATGGAGTTGTCCTGAGTGATGATGCAAAGCCGGTGGAGGCCGGAAGGTCATCAGTCTCATCACAGGTATAGACTTAGGGTAGATTTCAGCTCTGGCCAGTTCTACCCACAGCTGAGGGTGACATGGGCTAAAATGTGAAGACGGGCTTGAACCAGTGACTGAGGTCTCATATCTACTTCATGGGTGGGTCTCTGTGAAGGTTCCCATATTTTCTGACCAACACTGTAGTTGTCTGTATCTCACAGGACAGACTTTTGTGAACCCATCTCACAAGGAGACCTCAGATCTCATTTCTTCCATGTTCATGGCTGTGCTGAGTTCAAGCTGAAACTGTCATCATTAAGGAGTTCATTAGGACTTTTACGGATGGAGTGGGTAGTGTCCTGCAGATGGGGGGCCACTCAGTCATGCTAGCTCTGTGACAGGGCAATTAGTCCTGTCAGCATGGGACATAGCAGGTGGTGTCTGGGGTGTGCTGCATCTGCGTGTCTGGCAGCAAAACTTGCACCACTGAGCAGCACTGAAGGTGACCCCAGTGACTTGGCAGTAGAGTCTCCTCTGGTGGTTTGCCTTGGTCATGACAACCTGGTATTGACTCCTCCCAGTGGACTGCTGGTGCTGTTACTTGACATGACAAACCTGCGCGTAGCCATGCTTGTGGTAAACGGAATAAACAGCATGGAAAGAATGGCACTGGAGGAGCATATAAGATGCCCATCCCTCCCCCCCCCCCCCCCCCCCCCCCCCCCCCCTCTCAAAAAGACAATAATCATGAAGTTGTAGATATAAAGCATGTCGACAGATGTAAGCAGAAATTGATATGTGTAGACAGGCATAAATAGAAACTGACATGGGACAAACAGAGGCAAAAAGAAAAATATGTAGACAGATGTTCATAGAAACAGACAATTGTAAACAGACATTGATGATAATAAATATGATGAAACTGGATGAGATATTTACTAAAACAGACACTTGTAGATATTCTTCAAAACAGACATGTGTTGACAGATATATATGTATATGAAATAGACATGTGCAGACAGAGTAAGACATTGGCACACAAAAATACTTGACGAGAAAAATAGATATGTGTGTGGACAGAACAATGCTGAAGTAAATAACAGAAACAGCCACATAGAGATCTGGAGAGCAATGGAGAAGTTTTCACAGATATAGACCGAAACTATGTACACACACACACACACACACACACACACACACACACATACCGCGCACGTGCACACACACACACACACACACACAACAAAAATTAAACACTTGGAGAGACGAGTCAAAAGCGGACATGCTGCAGACAGATTTATGCAGAAACAGTGCATATGCAGACAGTACACAGAAACAGACATATGCAGCATAAAGGGGGTGTATTGTAGACAAATGTTGACAAAACTAGGGCTCGAACTGTAAAGACAAGTACGTGTATGCAATTCCAAGCAAAGGGACACAATTCATGCCTTGTCTCTGATTAACACATGCAGCAAAAATGAAGATCAGTATAATGATGATGATCATGATAAAAGAACTTTAACCTGAAGTAGACTTTTTAACATCTGTTTAAATAATCAAAGGACACAGCTCTTAGTTTCCACCGACAATGCATTGAAACCAATGTCACAACCAGCTAGGCTGTCTCTTACTCTTAGTCAGTTCCACATTTCCTGTCTCTAGAAATTACTTGATCCCAATTCTCTGAACAATTATGGTTGCAAGGAAATCCACACAGAAATACGCACCCTGAAAGGTGTCCGATTTATACTTCTTATAAAAAAAAATGCAGAAGATCCTATGACAAAAACAATAATTCTATTTTCCACTTAAAAAAAAAAAAAAAAATCCGAAAGTGAAAGTAAAAGTCGTTCTTGACTGTAGAAACACAGAATGGTTTCTTTCTTCTTTTGTGTAACTTTCATATGCTTCCATGGTTAGTAACAGATATCAAGCAACCATAGATCACAATCAGTGGCATGTATCAGCTGAAACGTGATTACACGTGCAATATCACATTAAATCAATAACCAAGAATCGACATTTTACCGGCATTTTGTATATAATTTGTGGACAACAAGCCACAACTTGTGCAGCTGTCGTCTTCCGCATGTGTCCTTGAGTGAATAACCTACTTTTTGATTGGATGAAAAGAGTATTTGTGTCCTTCTTGAAAATAATAAGAAAATCTGATTGACTAATAAATATTTCAGTGGCCCCCATAAATGATAAGAAATCATCTCGATGCACAATGACTTATTGTTTCCTTTATCTTACGTTCATATGGTATCAGGGTAACCCGCAGTCACTGGCGCGTCCTAAACAAACATGGCGCCGAGAGGAGATAGTACTGTTACAGTGTGAACCGAGTGTTCAGTGGCACTTGGTAAGTTTGAAAAAAAAGATAAATTTTCTTGAATGAAAATAACTGTTTGAAAAGATATGCATGCTCAATATCGTAATCTGTGTTTTAGGAAATTTCAAAGGAATCGTACTAATTAACAAGTTACAGAGGTTACACACTTCGTTTTCTTCTCCATGGAATTGAAAAGAAGGAAAGGTGGCTGAATGGGTGGGCTTGGCAATGGACGGGTGTGGGGATGGATGCGGGGAGGAGGGGCAGGGATGGGGGTAGGGGTCGACCCTCTAAAATAGGACGTTGCCAACGCCACTACATTATTTTTAGTATGCCAAAATAATCAACCAGATGATTGTGCGCATTACATCAAGAAAGAAGAATACTACTACAACTAGTTTTAGCTGCACACATCAGCTTTATCAGCCACTTGAAAATCCACAAATCAGCCCCCCTCCCTCCCCTCCCGTCAGCCCCACGATGTGATGACTGAAGTGGTCCTCGTTGCCGACTGGATGGATAAACAACTACAACTAGTAATATTACAAACTGATCAACTATTACTGCAGTTCCTACTGCTAACAGTATCACCACCACTACTGCTACTCCTGTTACTTTGACTGCAAGGATCTACAGCAACTGCTGCTGCTACTGCTGCTGCTGCTACTTCTACTGCTGCTGCTGCTGCTGCTGCTGCTGGTACTACTACTACTGCTGCTGCTGCTACTACTACTACTACTACTACTACTACTACTACTACTACTACTGCTACAACACCCTACCCACTTCCTTTCCTTGATGCAGATGCTTCCTTTCTGCTTGCAGTTGGTTAGCTTGGTTCCAGAGGAATATTTTCTGTATACCCTATCCTCTTCCCACTGTTTGATTTTTTAATTCTCTAGTGCACTGTGCTGCTGGCTATCAGCTATACCCTCCACTATTTACCATGCTTCAGTACTGTCACTTTATATCCCTGAACTCTAGTCATGTCGGCGACCACCGTATCTACCATCAGTCTGTATCTGCTGAGACATCAAAAGCTCCATGTGATACTTGAGACCTGCCAGTCAACCCCCCCCCCCCCCCCCCCCCCCCCCCCCCCCCCCAGGAATAATGAGCGATGAATGTGATTAGTGGTTCCAGGCAGCATGAAGAGTCGGCGGCAGATCACATGAAGCCCTCGGTGCAGTGGAAGCAGGATGACGTTGTGTGTGATGTGTGACAACATGGCCTAGAGCACCACAGCTTCCAACTTTCATGGCGTAGATAGTGCCCCACTACCATCTACATTTCAGCACAAATGAATCTTTCACTCCACTCCACTGCTTACCCCCAACTCAGCCAAGCCAGCAGGTCAAGCGAAAATACAGACCACTCAGGTTCTTGTATAAACTTACAGTCAGTCAGTAGAACAATTGCATGGATCAGCAACATCCTCCAAGGTACTTAAACTGACATTTTGATAGGTGCAGAGGCTTGGCTTGACCCCAAAATCAGCAGCAATGAAATTTGTCCTATATTCGTTTTTTTTTTTTTTTTTAATATTTTTGTTTATTGCAGTATCTGAAGATATTGTCTGCATAGAGGAAACAGATCCTACAGAGCCATGACTTGGTTGTTGATAGACACAGTCGCCAAAAACAGCCACTAGCCTACAACATGATCCCATCGTTTAACAATGAATTCACCATAGTTTCCTTGGGGGGGTTTATCCCTGATCAGATGTCCAAAATAAGGTGCTTCAAAATCATAAATGGAGTTTGTGTGTGCTCAGTCTGATGCGATTGGTAATCAACAATCAAAGTCAACAGTTAATGCTGGATCATGATCAAGAGACCAATGCAATGAGCCTGGATTAGTAGATAGTCACACTCAGTCACAGCAAAGAGAATATGCACAACATTAGTATTTTACAGTATATGGTGGTTGACGATGAAGAGTGCATTTTGAAAACACCGTTAACCAGTGAAGAATAAACTATGCCAGGTATTTAAAAAAAGTGTGCCAGGTGTTCAGTATGTTGGCAATGGCAAGTGTTTCACTTTTGCGGTGTGCTTATTGGAGAGAGATGGATCTTGATGGTTATGTTGTAGTAGCCAAAGACTGGCTAAAATATTGCATGTATTCTCAAGAGAGAAAATTGTTTATTCTTTTGTGACTACAGTTTCACTGTAGGTGGTATAGCTGACAAAATTTTAAGCATAGAAATTAGAATTTTTAGTGAATGTTGAATGTCAGTGCCTGATTACATGTTCCAGAATATTTACTGAGGTAACTCAATTAAGTTTGACATACTCTGTCACTTTGAACACATGCTAAATGTGAGGGGGATGCGGGAGTTGTGTCTGCTTAACCTGTGTGTAACATGCACACATGATATGATTGGGGGCCGGAATTGCTCAGTTGGTAGAGTGCCGGACTCGTGATCCTGAGGTTACAGGTTTGAATTTCAGTACAGGGGGATTTTTCCCTCGGAGTTAACATTGGTTCTGACTCCATTCCCCATACAGTCCTTTGAATGAGACTATAAACCGAGGTTCCGTGTGTGAACATACGCATAACATCTTGCACACATGTAAAATCCCATCACCAACTTTGGGAAGAGAAGGCCAGTTTGGCTGTTGGTATAGATGACATGTTACACATAGCATGCACCCTGTGTGAGAGATTGAAAGAATGGAGGAAGTAAGGAAACTGAGTGAACGATATTGAAAGATATTGACTGGATGACATGGGAAACGACTGAATGAAGCGTCAGCTGGCAGCTCTTCAGTCGGCACTACCCAGGTAGGCAGCCCGTTGTGTAAACAAGTGTGGATTGTAAAACGCTTAGAGCTTGGTCTCTAGCCGAGAATAGGCGCTATATAAGTATTCATGATTATTATTATTATTATTATGTGTGTGTGTGTGTGTGTGTGTGTGTGTGTGTGTGTGTGTGTGTGTGTGTGTGTGTGTGTGTGTGTGTGTGTGTGTGTGTGTGTGATTTATTCTCTTATTTCTTCCTCTTCAGTAAATATTCACTGGACGGCAAACCACCATCACAATGAGACGAGGAACAGGACGCTCTGGTCCCTCAAACCTGCCGGTCCCAAAGCCTCACGTGGCAGTCCCTCCTCCTCCTTAGTGGCTAGGGGCCGTTCCAGCCATGCTCGGTCAGCAGAGGATCTATCACAGTCAGGGGGAAGCATTCTGACGCCTCACAATGGGACAACTCCTCGGAGAGCGATGTCACCCGGTGGGGCGAAGCCAAAGACTTTGTCCCCCCTGCGAACCTCTCTCAAGGTCAGTGATGTACCTTGGCATATATTGTAGTGCATCATTTTCAGTTTATCCTGCAGTTTTACAATGGTGATAGAGGATTGGAAAACTGTTTTTGTTGTGTACTCTTGTCCTGGGGCATGTTTTGCTATATAAATGTAAGGCACCGGTGCGGAAGCACCTCATACCTCTTCCTACTTGTTTAGCCCACTTCTTCCATTACCCCCGTCCTACCCCCCCCCCCCCCCCCCCCCTCCTTCCTCAGCATTTTTCCTCTTGCTTTGGCCTCATAGTCTGTCAATTGTTGTATAGTGCATTAACTTTTAACAGTTTTTGATATTTTTGCATTTTGCATGACGGATGTTGTTTTTTTTTTTTTTCGTAACATTCTGTGCATTATTTCTGAAATGATAATATTTTTGTGATGAATGTGTCTATTTCGGATTTTTTAGGCAATACATTGCTTCAGATGACAAAAATGTTGTTTTA
>JADBJO010004240.1:145000-147500 GCA_016801955.1 Conus betulinus | reverse complement strand
CACAAGACAACACACAACGCGTTTCGACCTCATAGGTCTTCCTCAGGTGAAACAAAGACGAACAAAATAACGAAAATACATTTAGCTTTGATCGCTTCAGATTGCTTCTGAGTTCAGCGCAAGGAAGAAGGCGTTCACATGGACCTTCTTCCTTGCGCTGAACTCAGAAGCAATCTGAAGCGATCAAAGCTAAGTGCATTTTCGTTATTTTGTTCGTCTTTGTTTCACCTGAGGAAGACCTAAGAGGTCGAAACGCGTTGTGTGTTGTCTTGTGACTCGTTTGTCCACGTTTCTCTGGGCAGTTCGCTGACATTTATTTAAGATTTGTTTAGATTTCCGCCTGCAGTCGTTTCACTTTTCAACTAGAAGAATGGTGTGTTGAACTTCAGTGTTTTTGAATGTTGACAAGGTATTTTGATCACGTATTCTGATTGAATACCGTTATCAATATCACTTTGATCTGTGTTCCTTTCCAACAAGGAGTTGTTGCTGTTGTTGTGGCTTTGGCACAATATTCTGTTTTTTTTTTTCCTTGTCTTAACACCCTCAGTTCACATAGGAGCCAACTAATCAGGGAATTTTCCTGAGCATAATATCTTGAGAACTGTCGAAATAGTATTTCAGTATTTTCACAGCTAGTTTTACAACAGTGCGCAGCTGCACATTGGTAGTCCGTGTGCGTCACCTAAAATCTCACACATTGCACATTGTGGGAGCGTAGTATAATTATTCAAACTCATCCATAATTAAGCAGTATGTTCTATGGTATGTTATTTGAAGACGGAAGATATTTATGCTGATTAGTTAATTATGTGATGTAAATGCATCTGTTTCATTGCTTGGGTACCATGTGCGTGTGTGTGTGTGTGTGTGCGCACATGCACATGTGTGTGTGTATGTGTGTGTGTGTATGTATGAGTGTGTATCTGTGTATGTGTGTGTGTGTGTGTGTGTGTGTGTGTGTGTGTGTGTGTGTGTGTGTGTACATGTGTTTGTATGTGTGTGTGTGTGTATGTGCATGTGTGTGTGTGTGTGTGTGTGTGTGTGTGTGTGTGTGTGTGTGTGTGTGTAAATGCACATCCACACACTGTATGTGTGTAAGCTTGTGTGTTCCTGTGCATGCTGAATAGAAGTTGAGTGACATGCAGAGAGACAGGGGTTTTTTTCCACTCCTTTTCTTACCACAGTACACAATAAATGAAACTAAACCTAATAGAAGTTAAAAAATCTCCCGTGAAAATTGATGTCACATGAGCTGCACAGTCCCCCCTACATACATCTCACCTTCCCCTCAACCCCCCCTCCTCCCCCCCTGCTCCTCCCTTCTCCCCCCCTCCCCCTCCCCCCCCCTTTTTTTTTTTGATAACACGAACAAGTACTGGACACCTTTTTGCATATTGCAGTCTGAACTACTTTTAGAAAAGTAAAACAGATAGGGGAAATGATGAAGATGAATTTCAAACAACCTGCAAACATGTGGTGCCAAAATGAACTGATTGCACTGGTCAAGTTCCATGGTGTAGTAGTGACTGGCCTCATGGAGTGCAGGTGTGGGTTTTATGGTCGTTGTGGAGCCATGTATGTATGAGGTCTTTTCAGATCTGACCCAGGAGTTGTTGGGTGTTCTACCAATTCAGAGGAGAAGGCTGGAACGGCAGTGGCGTTTCATTCTCATAATGGTTGTAGTGATTTTGAGAGTGCTGCCAACGTTTCCTGGGTAACTCTGCAGTAGTTCATATGTGCATTCTGGACCTGTTGACGCAGAGAGAGATCTTATCTCGAAGGGAAACGCAGAATACAGCTCTGGTATGACGTAGTGTCAGTGCAAAATGGGACTCTGTAGCATCATTTTCTTCATCAGCCTATCTGATCACTGTTCAAAACTACAAAAAGAAGAAAAGAAGAAGAAGAAGAAGAAGAAGACAACATCTACAACAACAACAACAACAACAACAACAACAACAGCATTCTGTGGTCTTTCGTGCCCTGCTGTCATGGTGACCTCGGTACCGATTTCCACGCCAGATATATATGCCTGTACTGAGTTTGACTCAAGTTGTTCAGAGTGATTTAGGGAGGTAACGCAGAGTGTGAGACTCTCATGGGATGGACGTGGTCATCGTGCCTTCCAAGAGGGGAGGACGCTCACTCGCTCAGGCTCCATGTGTAAACTGAGAGGGGGTCCCACACGTGGTATCATTTACCCTGGCCTGAAAGTCTGTTTGTCCTGTTAATGGGACACCTGTTTGTCTGTGCTGATGTGGCAGCACTGTAGAACATGTGTATGGAAGCAAAGCTGACAGTCAAACTAGACAAGTGTGGGGGGTGGGGGGGGGGGAGGATTTGGGTATAAGACCAGTGTTGCCGGTGGTGTTATGATAAAAACAGGTTGAAAGTTTCAGTTTTTAGGCAGCATAGACAGGCCTTGGTAGTTGACTCGACATACTGTTTTGCTTCTGTGGAACTGCGCCCGTGTTTTGTTTGCAGTTAACAAGTTTAA
>JADBJO010004240.1:137500-140000 GCA_016801955.1 Conus betulinus | reverse complement strand
CCTTCTCCATACAAATTGATAGAAGAGGAAGGGGCGGTGTATGCATGAACACCTGTGGCTGCAAATGACTCGAGGACAGTATACAATGGCAGTCTTTCATGCGCATGCATTTATTATTGTTTGATTATGCGATGAAATTAGTATTCCTTATCAGAGAAGAACTGTGTATTCATGTATGTATGATCAACAAAAAAAGACATAAGTGAATGAAGCTGGGTTTAACTAAAAGTAATGGATTAAAAGATTTTTAAAAAAATGTTGGGAAATGAGTGAGTGAACAAATCATAGTGTGGATAACTAAAAATGTAAATAACTATCACACTAAAGAAAGATATGCACAAAAAAAAGACAAAGATCTTGTAGAAGAACAGTTATAAATGAAAAAAAAAAAAAACCAGGTGGAAATATCAGGGGTTCCAGTCGTCTTTAATTTTGATCAGCAACTAAAAGAGACGGTGTTAAACATTTCCCTTAACAGCAGATTTGACCTTTTCACCTTTTTGTCTTTTTTCTTTTGTTGTTGTTGTTGCTGTTGTTGTTGTTAGTTCTGTATGTGGGACTACGGAGCACGGCAGTGCTTGCCAACTGCAGCAAGTGGCTGGATGAGCAACAGAATCGCAGCGTAGCCCAGTGCCTCGCTGCGGGATTCTGGTGGAAGGATCATAACGTGTTCCTGATTTTCCTTTTACCACAAAGCTGCAGATTAGCTCATGGCATCTTTTGGGAACCTTACTGATTCAGCGAATGCAGCGTTTATACATCGGCTCTTTCCATCACTTACATGCCGTGAGATCTCTGTTTCTATCAGGTGCCTGTAGATGTAACTGTCACAGTCTCTGGGTTCTGACTTTGGCGCATTATCATGATTGGCACCTTGCCCTGCTACTCCCCTCCACCCCCCCCCCCCCACTCCCTCCCTTCCCACCCCCCCTCCCTTTCTGCCTGCAAGTGTTAGATAATATCTGTCATAAAAATGGACAGCTTTTATAAGTTTTTGTCACATGTAACTTTTTATCGGTGAGAGATTTCCTGTGAAATTTCTGCATTCAGAATTTGTGTGCGTGTGTTCATTTTTATATATGAGAAATGGGCAATATCTGGTATGCATGGTTATCGTTCTTATTTATGTATCTCTCTGTCTGTCTGTCTGTATATCTATCTGTCTATCAATTCATCTGTCTATCTTTCTATTAAAGACATCTACACATAAAAATGTGGCTCTCGACAAACTGGAGAAAGGTAATTTTACATGTAATTGACAGCAATGTTTGCATACAATTTCAGTGATATGAATTTCTGTGAAGCGACTTTAGATTCTATCAAATTGAAACATACAAACACAGATGTACGTTTACAGACTTTAGTACTGTTTCCTTTTTTTTTTTTTTCACTAAACAGAAATAAATTGATCAAGAAAAAAAATCAGTGAAGTGTTACTGTTAGTCCTCTGAAAGCTAAATCCATGCACAGTTAAGAGTCATGCATAGTTAATGCCAGCATAGTTAATGCCATGCATAGTTAAGAGTCATGCATAGTTAAGAGTCATGCATAGTTAATGCCATGGATAGTTAATGCCATGCATAGTTAAGAGTCACAGGATCATGACAACCAGCAATGCTATCAGGTTAAAATACACAGGTTTGTCAAGGGTGGGGAAAGGGGTGGGGGGGGGGGGTGGGGGGAAGGGGGGGGGGGTGGGTGATGGGGGAAGATTGGGGGGGTTGGTCATCACAGACTAAGGTGGTGGTAAGAAAATGCGGGTTCGATGGTGCCTAGGCTTGTCTTTGACAGAGAATTGACAGATGACATGGGAGGCACGTCTGTCTGGCAGCAACCACCACTTCCTTACCCTGAGGAAGACCAAAAGGGGTGGTTTTCCTTTACAGAACACCAGTCACCACCTCACACCACTTCCCTACCCTGTCAGGAAGACGATCCATCAGCAAAAATACTCCCCTTTGCAAAACTACAATATTTCCTATATCTACCATTTTAATTGATTGTAGCACTATAAACAACAGCGTTGCTTTCATGTAACCCTGTAATTTTACCTTTATGACAGCAAAAATGCACAATAGTGCCCATAGCATGAGGCACTTATGCAGTTACCATTACCACACAACCACTTTTAACATTACTTTAAATTCATACTACCACAGCAGTCACAGCCCATTATAAAACCACAAGAGATAAGATAAGATAATGTTGCTTATAGCCCAGCCGACCGCAAAGGGCCATATCAGGGCTGTCACCACATTAAAATCAACTCACAGGTCATTCATTCACACAATTCTTTAAAATACATTGTCTAAAAACTCAACCAAAAGTTTGTTAAGAAATCTTTCCGCTGTAAAATCTCAGATCCGATGAAAAATGTTAACCTCTTTCTAGAACTCAAAGATCGCATCAGGCGGAACATCTCTGAACAAGGTTGTCATGGAATCTGCTGTAAAACGTTTGTGTCTCACATCGTGCAAGTCCCAACACTCTAAAAGAATAT
>JADBJO010004240.1:125000-132500 GCA_016801955.1 Conus betulinus | reverse complement strand
TGAAAGGGTCAAAAGGTGAAGGTCATTCTGTTCTTGGTGCCGACCCAGGCATAAATTCATTATTAGGTATTCTGCGATTGTTAAAGATTTGTTTTCTTTTCTTTTAAGATCTCAATCACATTTTCAAAGAAGTGAAGAACAGCTATGAGATGGAATAGTATAGTGGTCTGCATCCCTACCTCCTTCCCCCAATTTTCTTTGAAAGTCTTTCACAAAGAGAGAAGGAAAGATCTGATTGTGGAGAGAGTAAGAAAGAGGGTAAAATTAGGTGTGTGTGTGTGTGTGTGTGTGTGTGTGTGTGTGTGTGTGTGTGTGTGTGTGTGTGTGTGTGTGTGTGTGTGTGTGTGTGTGTGTGTGTGTGTGTGTGTGTGTGTGTGTGTGTGTGTGTGTGTGTGTGTTGTGTGTGTGTGTGTGTGTATGTCTGTATGTGTGTAAGTGTAAGTGTGTTATGTGCGTGTGTGTGTGTGTGTGTGTGTGTGTGTGTGTGTGTGTGTGTGTGTGTGTGTGTGTGTGTGTGTGTGTGTGTGTGTGTGTGTGTGTGTGTGTGTGTGTGTGTGTGTGTGTGTGTGTGTGTGTGTGTGTTATATATATGTGTGTGTGTGTGTGTGTGTGTGTGTGTGTGTGTGTGTGTGTGTGTGTGTGTGTGTGTGTGTGTGTGTTTTTTCACCTACCAATACCTCTTGTACTTGATTTCCAAGCAATCCAAAAAATAATCTTATTTGCCCTCAACAGCTGAAGCGAAAAACCACCGACCTGAACAAGGCCTGCGAGAAACACTACCAGCTGAGCAAGAGCTGGCCTTCTACAAGATCGACTCCAAGTTCCAGAGCCTGGGAGAAGCTCCGCCCCCTCAGCCAGACCTGGTGAGGCCTTCAACTAGGGCACAGAGAGAGAGAGAGAGGGGGTGCTTGGGAGGAAGTCAGAGGGAAGAAGGAAAAGAGAGAGAGATAGTCTTTTTGCAGAACTTAAACCAAATAAAGGTGGGGGGGGGGGGGGGGGTAGGGGCGTGGGAAAGGGACTGAAGAAAATGGGGCAGGGATTGGGGGGGGGGGGGGGGGGGGGGATGTGGGGAGGGAACACCCGGCTGAGATGGTGGTTGTTCAGAAAGATTGACCACAAAATTTCAGATTTGGGTTTGATAAAAAGGTTTGTCAACTAACTCTGTGAACAGAGAAAAAGGCAGAGGTGTAGTAGCCGAGAGAACAAGAGAGGGTTGGAGATCAGATGAGGAAAAGACAGAAAGATCAAAATCAACTGACCGTAAACCATGATTTCTGGGCCGTAAAGCTCAACCAGTATGTAAGCTGCACCTGCCCACATGGGGAGAAAAAAAAAAAAAAAAGGTGAAAGTTTAAGACATTAGACACAGCGGTGTGGTAAGATGCGAGAAAACAGCAGTGAAATCAGATGAGAGGCACCACACTGTAAACAAAGCCTGTATATGTTGTGAGGAACAAAAGGCATGAATATTGGGTACATGGTATGATGCAGCCATCCATGTCACAGGAACTCACCAACATTTCAAGTCAAGTCAAGTCAAGTCAAGCAAACTTTATTATCTCAATTTGAGAAATTAATTTGTGGTCACACACATTCACAGCAAATAAACAATAATTTTGTCATATTACCAATTTTCTCACATATCACATACATTCATATAAAGGAATTTGGATTTCGATTAAACATCTCCTCGGTTCATAAAATCAATGGACAGGGGAATAAAACTTTGTTTAAATCTGACGCTTCTGCATTTAAGCGATCGATATCTTCGTCCTGACTGAAGAAGGTCATACTGATTTGCAAGAACGTGGGTCTGGTCACACGCAATCTTCTTTGCTTTACAAACAACACGGCACCTGTACAGCTCGCTCAGACTTTTTTGTCTCTCACCAGCGATTTTGATACACATCTTGAATATAGAGTTTGTGAATTCATAGTAATTAATTTACCAAGCAGGTTAAGGACATAAAAAAAAGAAATACACCCAGGAAGTAGAGTGCGTTCAGCCACCTGCTAATTCTTCACCCTTTTCCCCAACAACAGAGCAGCGACAGTGGTGGTCTTCTGGGAGAAAGTCCCTACATCGGCCGTGCCCGTTACCATGCCAACAAGCTGGCGCAGGAAGGTCATGTACAGGCGTCCCCACAGAAAGTGCAGATGCACTCACTGAAGGCGCCGGTGCCGATGCCCCGCCCTGTCTCTCCCCGGCTGGACACCCAGATGCACCAAGTCCTGGACGCTCAGCTAGAAACCAAGAAGAGAGAAGTGGAAGAGGGTGAGTGGAGACCTGGGTCACACACTGTTATTGGCCTGCACACAGGCCTGACACAGCTGAGCAGGGTAGTGTGCGGTGTTCGTCTGTTGGTGTGTCTGTCCCACTGCAAACTCTTGAAGGTGGTGGGGCAGGCGGTGTTCCTTTCTGACAGGGTTGTCTGGGGGTCAGTGTCCTCAGGTGGAGGTCTGCATGTGGAGGTCTCTGAGTGCAGCTCTGATCAAACACTGACAGGGACACTGTCTGGTACTGTAGGATGTCTTTATCTGTATGGGCAGTGAGGGATAAAGGATTGACCACTGACAGGGACGCTGTTTGGTACTGTAGGATGTCTTTATCTGTATGGGCAGTTAAGGGATAAAGGATTGACCACTGACAGGGACACTGTTTGGTACTGTAGGATGTCTTTATCAGTATGGGCAGTTGAGGGATAAAGATTTGACCACTGACAGGGACACTGTCTGGTGCTGTAGGATGTCTTTATCAGTATGGGTCAGTGGGCAGGGGGATAAAGGATTGACCACTGACAGGGACACTGTCTGGTGCTGTAGGATGTCTTTATCTGTATGGGGAGTTGAGGGATAAAGGATTGACCACTGACAGGATGGGAGGGATAAAGGATTGACCACTGACAGGGACACTGTCTGGTACTGTAGGATGTCTTTATCAGTATGGGGAGTCAGGGATAGGGTTAAAGGATTGACCACTGACAGGGACACTGTTTGGTACTGTAGGATGTCTTCTGTATCTGTATGGGCAGTTGAGGGTTTTGGTAAAAGGATTGACCACTGACAGGGACACTGTTTGGTGCTGTAGGATGTCTTTATCTGTATGGGCAGTGAGGGATAAAGGATTGACCATTGATTGTTTACATCCATCTTCTGGGCTCAAAAAATGAAAAAGTGACAAAATAAAATGCCTGCAAAAGAGAAGGAACAGTACAGCAATGTTTGCATGAATTCATGTGATAAAAACTCACTAAGAAATAAAAATAGAGAATGAGAGACTGGGAGGAAAGGGAGTAGGGGAGAGAGATAGGCAGACAGACAGACAGACAGAGAGAGAGGGAGAGAGAGAGAGAGACAGACAGACAGACAGACAGGCAGACAGAGAGAGAGAGAGAGAGAGACAGACAGACAGACAAAAACAGACAGACAGGCAGACAGACAGAGTCGACAGAGAAAGACAGTAAGACAAAAGAACACACACAGACACACACAGACACACAGATACACAGACACACACACACACACACACACACACACACACACACACACACACACACAGACACACCACACACACACACTCACATACAAAGTAGGCAAGCAAAGTGTGTGTGTGTGTGTGTGTGTGTGTGTGTGTGTGTGTGTGTACTCTCTGTGCGTTTAAGATGTATGCTTTAAATATTAATGCATAGATACTGTAGTTTTTAAGAGGACGTGGGAAACAACACCTATTTTGTAACTTAGACATGTATTGGTAAGAAAGAATATCTTGAACTTTGATCAGCTGTTGTCACTGTGACAGATGATGAGAATGTGTGTGACAGACGTAGGAAAAAAGATTACTTTTATTTTTTTTTGTTATGTGTGTGTGTGTGTGTGTGTGTGTGTGTGTGTGTGTGTGTGTGTGTGTGTGTGTGTGTGTGTTTGTGTGTGTGAGAGAGAGAGAGAGAGAAAGTGTGTGTGTGTGTGTGTGTGTGTGTGTGTGTGTGTGTGTGTGTGTGTGTGTGTGTGAGAGAGAGAGAGAGAGAGAGAGAGAGAGAGAGATTTTTTGTCCCTATTTGCTATATATTTCAGTTTGCAGCTTTTATTGATCATTTCTAGAATGTTTAATGGTTAGGAAATGTGAACTAGACCTATATTTAATGTGGGTTTGCCTGATTACTGATGAATTTATATGAGATGGGTTTGTCTAATTACTGATGAATTTATATGAGATGGGTTTGTCTAATTACTAATAAATTTAAACATAAGTACAAAGAGAAAGTGTAATGAGAAAGAAGATGAGAGAGAGGGAGGAGGGGGAGAGGAGAGAGAGAGAGAGAGAGAGAGAGAGAGAGAGAGAGAGAGAGAGATCCAAAAAATGTGTTCCTGATGATGATGATGATGGAGGAAAATCACAGTCCTATGTGCATACCTGCTGTTTTTCAGCTGAAGAGAAGCTGAGAACTCTTCAGTCAGACCTGAGCTCCACAGAACAAAAACTGCTGAGTGCCACACAGGAACTGAAGAAAATGGCCCCAGACAGGTACACTCCAGAGCCGTTCCGCGACGACAACAAGTTCAAAATTCGCCAGAAACTTGCCAAGAAGATGCAGACAGTAAGTGCTTCAGAGAAAGTGAGATTTTGTCCTCACGAATATGAATAAATCATGCTTCTAATTGTGAGCATCTAGTTGCAAAGTGAAACGACTGCAGGCGGAAATCTAAACAAAATCTGAAATAAATGTCAGCGAACTGCCCAGAGAAACCTGGACAAACGAGTCACAAGACAAAACACGTGTTTCGACCTCATAGGTCTTCAGGTGAAACAAAAATGAAACAAATAACGAAAATGCACTTAGCTTTGATCGCTTCAGATTGCTTCTGTGTTCAGCGCAAGGAAGAAGGCGTTGAATGAAATGAAAATATTTTCAAAAATTCCTACAAATATATATGTTGCTATATCGTAAGTTTGAAGAATGTCACATGAGCCATTTACTCGGGAAAAAAAAAAAAATCTTCTTCAGAACTTTCTTCCGAATTGTTGTTCATCATACCTGGGACCTCATCCCAGTCAAAATCTAGATCACTCTAAGCTTCATTCAACGCCTTCTCCTTGCGCTGAACACAGAAGCAATCTGAAGTGATCAAAGCTAAGTGCATTTTCGTTATTTGTTTCATTTTTGTTTCACCTGAAGAAGACCTATGAGGTCGAAACACGTTGTGTTTTGTCTTGTGACTCGTTTGTCCACGTTTCTCTGGGCGGTTCGCTGACATTTATTTAAGATTTGTTATGAGCATCTAGCTGAGTTATTTTATATTGTAATGTATGATTGATTTGTGTATATGGAGAGTTGAGAATTGAGCTGAGTTTTATTTATTAGTCTTGGTAAATTTGCTATTTGAATATGTAATGTATTCTTCATTGATGAATTTTTTTTTTTGCATGTTTGTTTTTCTGGTTACTTTTATCAACTTTTTACACCAAAAAGTTCATTTACATGTGGTTAACCATAACTCCCAGTTTAAAGTCTACTCAAATTTTGATTATTTGTCTTGTGCAAACTGTAATGAGTGTTTATTGATAAATTCATTTTATCCTTTATGTTTCTTCAAATTGTTAAACCCAAAGGAGAATATGCAGTCACTATCATGTAGTCAAGAAAAATGTCGTCTTTTCATCCTGTATAAAAATGGAAGTAATATATGCTTGAGGCGTAGGCATTGTTCTTTCACACCATGGCTTTTAGATCAGTATTCCTATCAGGTAAATTTATCCTGAGAGAAAATGGAAGGCAGACTTTCATAGCGCAGTAGATTGTAGTGAGAAAGAGAGATTCATTCCGGTCAAAAGTTTATTTTGAGCACAGTCACTCACTTGTTGGCAGACGAACAGCGCGGTTGTTGAAAGTGACCGTTGTTTTATAACTCTCAGTGTTGTTCTTGCGATTATTGCCTGCAGTCAAGAGGATCGTTTGTTCCCTCACTTACCTGACTGCACTCATTGCTCTAGCCCAATTGGGCTCCATTAGCAGATGCCCTGAAGAACGAAAATAAATCAAACAGTTGTCCTTCCCAATGTCTTGGGGAGTGAGTTCCCTTAGAAGGACATAACGCTGATACATTGGAGTTATTTTCTAGTTGTACATTTTTTTTTTTTTTAAGTATTATTGTTGTTAATGGTGTCTTTTTTGGTTATTTTGACCTCTAGAGGATTTTTATTGTTTTCAGCTGTGCATGTCTGTGTGTGTCTTTTTCAGCAGTACAACTTCAGAGAAGCAGATCTTTGTGAAATTGTTTAAAATGTAATTCGCAGGTTCATTGTCTGTAAGTGTTTAAATTTTGAACTACTTAAGTTAAACAATGATGAAATGCAGAAAAAAAAAACACTTTAGATCTGATATGAGACCTAAAAATGTTTAAATTTAATGTTAGAAAAGGGACACAATTTCAATTGTGGATGTGAATAAAATGTTGTTCATAAAGGGAGGCAATTTCAACTGTGAGCTTTATCAGGCATGAACGGATTGTGTCCCTTTTTCAGGTTTGTTGTGTGCATATGTGTGTTTCACTATTGTTATAATATGATATAATGCTATTCTGTAATTATTTTGTCATTGTTTTAGTTATTAAAATGTTGTTTCTTTTGTGTGTGTGTGTGTGTGAGTGTGTGTGTGTGTGTGTGTGTGTGTGTGTGTGTGTGTGAATTATGAATGTTAAGTTCATTTTTCTCATTGACAAACACAAACATAACTCTCTCACCGAGAAACCTGTATCCTTGTTTGAGTTTCAACTGTGTATTCAACCAAACATTGACAGGTGAATGAGATGCGAGACAACGCGACACAAATGGAGGACGAAATTGACCGCATCCAGCAGTCAATCACCCAGGGCCGAGCAGATCTGACAGAGCTGAAAACACAGATACAGGGGATGGACAGCAGGTCCCCTGCATATGTAAGCATTGCCAAGAGTACTTGCTTTTAACCCTCTTCAGTATGCACTTATCCGAGCTTAGTTACACTGAAAAAACCATCAGCAAGGTAAGTAACTCCGTCAATTTGAACATGGTTACCCAATTAAAAAATTAATTTAAAAGAGAGGAAAGGAAATAATGAAACGAAAATGATTTTAAAAATTCCTACGAATATATATGTTGCTATATCGTAAGTTTGAAGAATGTCACCTGAGCCATTTACTCGGGGGAAAAAAAAAAATCTTCAGAACTTTCTTCCGAATTGTTGTTCATCATACCTGGAACCTCATCCCAGTCGAAATCTAGGTCACTCTAAGCTTCATTACCCAGCACTTTCACTAAGTCTTATGCCGTAAATCCTACAAAACACAGTATCTCCATCACTAAATCTCATTATAGAACGGCAGAAATCAAGGTTAGCCATGGTGAAAAAAAACAGCATTTCGACCTCAAAACTTAAAAAATTCGTAACTCGAGAACCACGGCACGTATCGACTCGCATTTTTTTTTGCAAACGGAAGTAAATGGGCTACAGGTAGCGGGGCACC
>JADBJO010004240.1:115000-120000 GCA_016801955.1 Conus betulinus | reverse complement strand
GTGCCTTTATAGTCTTATGGGTGTGTTTGTTAGCACCCTTGTTCGCTGGGTAGTGTATGTACATAACAATGATGAGAGTCAGTTTGTCTGTTAACTGCAAATTTTCCCATTTCTGCCAGATCCTGCATTGCTCTGTAACAGCTGATCTGCCTGTATCCACCTCTCTCTCTCTGTCTCTGTCTCTGTCTCTGTCTCTGTCTCTGTCTCTCTCTATGTCTCTCTCTCTCTCTCTCTCTCTTACTAATGATGTTTGAGTTTTTGTTCGTTTGCTTTTTTTTTTTCCCCCCAAGTGTCTTCCTGAGGCTTGATGACCTTATTTAAAAATGTTTTTGTCTGTTCACTTTAATGAATAATGGTGAAAGGGCCGGTGATGATGGATGTGACGGTGCAGAAATGATTTATTTCAGTGAATATGTGTGCCTGTGTAAAAACTTTCGTGTATGATCATGTTGTTCATCTTAAAAATTACATAATCATTTTGAGTGATGAAAATGTACATCACTATTTCTTTGTTGTTTTTTTTTTTTGACTTGGCTTCAAGTCCAAACATTAACACTTATGTGATCAGTTACAATTTATAGTTTGTTGTTGGCATCATATACTTTTTTCAAATACGAATGTACTCCCCCTTGACATAAAGGCATATATGTAGACCATTGTCAATGAAAATGTATCTGAAGTGTCTCTCCACTTATTTTTCTGTCTGTCTGTTTATCTATGTTTGTCTCTTTGTCTCTTTGTCTCTCCATCCATCCCCCTCCTCTCTCGCTCGCTCTCTCTCTCTTTCTCTCTCTTCTAGCTCCCTTCTCGTACCCTCTCTCTCCCCCTCCCCCGCCCCACCCCCTCTCGCTGTGTCAAAAACAAACACAGTGCAACAGAAGGCAGCAGTCACCTACAGGACATGACAGTGGTGTGTGGGCTGACTGTCGGAGAGTGTGTGTGTGCTGCCTGTCTGACAGTGAAGTGTGTGTGCTGCCTGTCTGACAGTGAAGTGTATGTGGTGCCTGTCTCACAGTGAAGTGTGTGTGTGCTGACTGTCTGACAGTGAAGTGTGTGTGGTGCCTGTCTCAGGCGGAGAAGAAGGCCATGGAGCAGCAGCTGCAGGCGGAGCGGGAGAGGGTGGAGAAGATGACCCACCGCGTGCAGGACGCCAACCGCCAGGATCTGGAGGCCAAGAAACTGCTGGCCCAGCTGGAGGCTGCCAAGGTCTGTGTGTGTGTGTGTGTGTGTGTGTGTGTGTGTGTGTGTGTGTGTGTGTGTGTTTGTGTGTGTGTGTGTGTGTGTGTGTGTGTGTGTGTGTCTTTGTGTGTGTGTGTGTGTGTGTGTGTGTGTGTGTGTGTGTGTGTGTGTGTATGTGTGTGTGTGTGTGTGTGTGTGTGTGTGTGTGTGTGTGTGTGTGTGTGTGTGTGTGTGTGTGTGTGTGTGTGTGTGTATATGTGTGTGTGTGTGTGTGTGTGTGTGTGTGTGTGTGTGTGTGTGTGTGTAACATTTTCTGGGAGTTTGTCGGATAAATGACCATAAAGTTCAACTTTGCCATGTAAATAAAAAAAATAGTTTATGAAAAAATGTGATCATATACAGACATAGAATCAGACACACTTACAGACACATAGACATACAGACAGTCACACACACACACACGCACGCACGCACGCACGCACGCACGCACGCACGCACGCACGCACGCACGCACGCACGCACGCACGCACGCACGCACGCACGCACGCACACGCACACACACACACACACACACATGCGCATGCATGCACACACGCACGCACACACTCACACACACACACACACACACACACACACACACACACACACACACACACACACACACACACACACACTCACACACACACTCACACACACACACACACACACACACACACACAATCAATCAATGTTGATTGTTGTTGATTTTTTTTTTCTCTCGTCTAATATCACAGCATTGTGAAAAGACGTTAAAGAGAAGAACGAACAGACAAACAGACCAATCAATTGAGAGATGTGCTATGTATGAGAACAACACATTCAGAGTTATGTGTAATAGAAATAGGGCAAAAATGATTTGTGTTCATCATCTACAGGTCTTCCAGGTACAAAAGATAGAAAGAAGATATGAACTAGGGAGTGGAATCAGATGTCAAGTAACATAAAATGAGAGATTCCTCCTCCCCATCTCCCCCAGGGTAGCTCAGAGACAGGACGCCGAGTTCACCATGTCAGAGGTTGTTGGTTTGAATCCTGCAGGGGCCTACATTAAATCAGGTACTTTTGATGCCCATCTTAATTGTTTGTCACTCTAGCTGTATCGGTACAGTGTTTCAGAGGCTTCCTCTTCCTGCCACTGTTGTGGGATGAATATCCCCCTCTGTCATCTAGCCTTTCGTGGGTGTGGGTGTAAAACCTGGACATAACTATTTCCTCTAAGCTTCCATGCCTTCTTCCCATCTACCCAAATCCTTCTTAAAATGCTAAGTCATAAAATTTCCCTGAAGATAGGGTATGGCTGCCTTAATGGCAGGATAAAAAACGGTCATGCATGCAAAATTCCACTCCCTTTGTTGGGTAGATGGGATTAAATACTTGCATGTCCATATAGGGAGTGTCCGCAGGAGTATCAGCCTGTGTACGCTGAAGAAGAAGAAGAAGAAGAAGAAGCTAGGTCATAACCATGTTGGAAATGTGGTCTTGTGACAGACTGGGTCTGACAAGCTAAAATATCTATATTTTGTATTATGTTGAATGTGCACTCTCTGTTTTCTCTTGAAACAACTATATTTGGTTCAAACAATGGCATACAAACTCTGTCATAGACCTTTGGCAGCATGATGCAAAGGAATTCTGGAATGATGAGAATAAAAACAAAGCAGAAGTAAGCAGGATAATTTGATTTCAGATTTTGTATGGCCTAGTAACTAGCGAAAATCCTGGCAAGGGGACCGAAACAATAAATTGGCACAATGCTTAAGCCAACTCACCATCTTGTAAAAACAGAGTGTTTGCAGAAAAGTGTTTTTTTTTTTTTTTTCAATGTAGTAAGAATTGTTGATTTTTTTTTTTCTGGCAGTGATCATATACATCATCGTTATCAGAAACTCTTTACTTAAAGGAAGGAAGGAAACTGGGAAAGAAAAGTTTAGTGTGACCGAATTTCTGAAAAATCAGTTAATCGCTGGATGGCTTTGGTGTCACAGTGATTGGTAATTTAAAATGTGTATTCATCATCGACTGACGGCCAGTACCCATAGAAGGCATGCATGCTGACTGTTGCAGGCCCTGAACACGTCCCTGAGGGACCAGAGATGGAGGGACCTCCAGCAGAAGCAGCTGCAGGATGACGACTCCGGCTTCAAGCCCAGCGAACTCAAGAAACGGCTTCGCAAATTCACCCACGACTTCAAAACCAACAAGGTCAGTGAAGGGGAAATGTGCAAAGAAAGATCTCTCGAACTCCACTTCCCTCTTACCAGCAGGCCAGCATCACAGGGCAGGTTATGATGAGGAGAATAGTCTGTTGTATATCATGGGACAGAGCCTTGGGGGGGGGGGGGGGGGGGGGGGGGGGGGGGGCTATCAGTAACATCGTGGGATAAATCCATTGGGGACTTTCAGTTACATCATGTGATATTTTCACTAGGAGATGTAGCAATGGTATCTTTGTTATGTAACAGTTACAGCATGTGATAGACCCATAGGAGATGTGTCAGTGAAATTACGGGATAGATCCATGGAAGATGTATCAAGGACATTATACATCCTGGGATAGATCCAAAAGGAGATCCATCGGTTAGATCATGCGATAGATCCTTGAGGACATGTATCAGTTACACAATTTGATAGGCTCATTGAGACATAGGAGTAGGTAAAATGTATTACTTGGGGATAGAGAGACAATCAGAAGTTCCTCTTTAGTATTAGTATGAAGATGCTAGATGAGAGAGAGAGAGAGAGAGAGAGAGAGAGAGAGAGAGAGAGAGAGAGAGAGAGAGAGAGAATATTTATAATAGGAATGTGTAAGCATTCACACACACACATACACACACACACACACACACACACACACACACACAGAGGTACCCACTCACATGTGCATGCACACGCACACACACACATGCACACGCGCACACACACACACACACACACACACACACACACACACACACACACATATTATACACACGCACACACCCACTCCCACCCACCCACCCACCACCCACACACACACACACACACACACACACACACACACACACACACACACACACATACACACACACACACACACACACACACACACATACACACAGGTACCCACTCACATGTGCATGCACGCGCACACACACACACACACACACACACATTCATTCATTCACACACACACGCATGCGCCACACACACACACACACACACATTCATTCACACACACACACATACACACACACACACACACACACACACACACACACACACACACACACACACACACACATTCACACACACACACACACACACACACACACACACACACACACAGAGACTCACACACACACATACACGCGCATACATACACACACACACACAGAGCAAGAGAGAGAGAGAGAGAGGGGTGGGGTGGGGTGGCAAGCAGACCATAGTTGCTGATGCATGACATCATGACACAGAGCCCTGCAGAGCCGATGAACAAGGACGACTTTGGGGGCCCTCCTTCAGGACACATCTACCAGACTGCCCAGGACAAGCTCAACAAAAGCATGCGTGAAGTGGACGAGGCCAGGAGGTCAAGTCCAAGGTCAGCGCACTGTGTGTTCTGGTTCCCGTCTGTTCAGTGATGTTTGTAAAATCTTTCTGACAGGCAGACTGGCGGACACACTCGAAAAGAAAACCCATCAAGTCAGGACCCATCAAACTGATTTATATCATGGTTAGCAGATGAAAGCGTGGTGAGACCAACATAATGCCAGCCATTTTATGTCATCGTTTGTGTCATGTCT
>JADBJO010004240.1:107500-110000 GCA_016801955.1 Conus betulinus | reverse complement strand
TGTTGGATTCCGTTTGATCAGCCGGTGTCAGACAATGGTGTGTGTCATTGTCACTGTTTGATTTTGGTGGAGGTTGCCACATCAAAATAAAACCTTTCAAGAGGAAGTCAGCAGTTAAAGTTCCAGCAGCCAGTTATCATTAGCTTTGCTGTGAATGAAAAGTCTGGCAAATTAACTCAATTTTCTGATGAAGTAGAAAACAGGTGATTCAAACTGAATTGGCCTTTCTATCGGTAAAAAACTGGTTAGCTTTCAAATCTTAAATAAATGTCAGCGAACCGCCCAGCGAAACGTGGACAAACGAGTCACACACAATGCGGTTCGACCTCTTAGGTCTTCTTCAGGTGAAACAAAGATGAACAAAATAACGAAAATGCACTTAGCTTTGATTGCTTCAGATTGCTTCTGAGTTCAGTGCAAGGAAGAAGGCATTGAATCAGCTTTCATTTTTTAGCTTTTTCATTGGTTAGCTTTCATTTTTTGGGGGGTATGTTTTTGCTTTTAGTTATTTCAGCAATAAATATCCAAATGTGCATTGAATGTCTTGATCGATACAGAAAGTTAAAAAGGTAGAATCAACAAAGTACCACAAGTTAATCTTCAGAGCTGCAAAATCAAAGAGATATTTTGTCTTCTGATACTTGGAGGAATATGAAACTTCGATATTTATACCACAGCATACCGTTAAAGTGTCTCCTTCCCCTTGCTTTTCAGGGTGGAGTGCCTGTGCGCATTGTGTACGCACCCTCCGATGGCAGCGTGGACAGGGCGTCCTCTTTGGACTCGGATGAGAAACTGCTGTATGATGAGCTGCAGAGGGAGCTGATGGAACTGAAGCGACACATGCGTCAGCAGGATCAGGATGCCTCCAGAAAAGTGAGTGGACCGTGTGCTGGTTTAGGTGAAAAGCATGTTTATTTGGGGAATGTGAGTCGTTGAGGACCGAGACTATAAAGTATGTTTAGGTACAAATGTGTATGGAAATGTGTGTGTTTGTCGTTTGTTTGATCACAGGTGATTTTAGCAGAAACTGTCTGCAAAACGTTATGGAATGGTGTTTGTGGTTTGCTTGATTACAGGTTATTTTTGCAGAAAAACTGTCTACAAAACATTGCTTTCTTTTGAAGTGGAAAGCAGCTTTTTTTTTGGTTGTTTTTTTTTTTAACTTCAGTCCATGGAATCTGATCACCTCAATGCCTTAAACCCTCTTACTACGCAACGGGACAATCCGGGACTTAACGTCGGGTGCCTGTTCTTCCCGTACCGGGAGTTACCGGGACCTCTCCTTGGGAATTTTCCATCATGCAGTGATCACGTGTGTAGACACACACAGTCGCAGACAGTAACTAGGAAGACTCAGGCATCATGCCCAATCATGTGTTGGCACTATTTTTGGGTGATGGAACCGTGTGTGTTCATTGAGAATAGGCACAGAACACAGCGAGTAACTTTGTGAATGGAAACTGACTGACTTTTACAATGGCGGCTTTCGTGTCTGCTACAAACGATGAAGAGATGATCGACTACTCGCAAGAGGAGTTAGGTCAAATTATTGTAGAAGTGGAGACGTTTGAAAGAAAGATGGACAATGAAAGTGATCTAGAAGTAGGTAGTGGTGTTGAAGAAGGCGGTGAAGTGCAAAGCGACCCAGAATACAATGTTCCACTGGCAGTGCTTCAACAAAATGGCGGCCCGCGCGACACATGGCATGACAGGGGTGCATCAGTTTCGGGAACCCACTGGGCCGGCTCACTCGTTACCTGACACTGCTACACCACTTGATTTTTTCGTTTTGTTTGTTCCTCTATGTTTTTTTAAAGACTGCTGCCGATGATACAAACAGGCATGCAAGACAAAAACAAGCTGCAAAGGGCGCACCTGACCCTCTTTTGTATATTGCGTGTAACATGTGACAAGTTTTGTATGACATTGGTTGGACACACCAGTGAGACCTGTACTGCCAGGCAGCAGATGGATCGCATCAGATAGGCCTCAGATTTCATTTTACACTAACAACTTGCATCAGCATGGTGATTGCACATGCTTGCATGCTGTAAACTTTGCTTGTCATCATAAAAACGTCACGTGTCTGGTGACAATTTGGTGACAGTGACACACGACCTATATTTCTAGGACACGAAAATATAGTTCAAAGTGAAGTGCATGCTCTTATGAAACTGTCTGCCAATTTTCTTTCTCCTATAG
This sequence comes from Conus betulinus, assembly GCA_016801955.1. Classification (NCBI taxonomy): domain Eukaryota; kingdom Metazoa; phylum Mollusca; class Gastropoda; order Neogastropoda; family Conidae; genus Conus; species Conus betulinus. The sequence goes on along the minus strand of JADBJO010004240.1, from coordinate 107,795 downwards.
GTTCACATACATTCCCTATAAGTTAATAATCACACATACCCATTTTTCGGCTGAAACCTGTAAAAGAATCTGAATCTAGGGGAAGTTTGCAGTCAGGGAAACTGAGTACAAGAGGGTCAAGTAACTTCCAGAAACATGATTTATCTTTACCATGTTTTGATTTTTTTTGTCCACGTCCATGCTTCAGTTGACAAGAGCGTTCTTTACCACAAATTCAAGGGGATGGTAGCAGGATGAATAGGGCTCGTTCTGGAAGGGAGTGGCTCTGTCACAAAGCAGTGATTGTCATCAGTAG
>JADBJO010004240.1:85000-105000 GCA_016801955.1 Conus betulinus | reverse complement strand
CGTGAGACAGACAGTGAGAACACTTAAGGCTGCAGCACATTGTCTCCAAGTCAGGTCAGATGGACCACCCTGATGTGTGCCCCCAGGAGAAGCAGGAGGCGCGCATCCAGGTGATCGCCCAGGACCTGGACCAGGCCCAGTACACCGCCGATGCTCTGCAGCAGGCCTTGCACAAACGTGAGGCCACCTTGCAGGGGGAGCTCAGCGCTGCCGACATGTCCAACCAGATGATCAGTGAGTGCTGTCATGGCTTACATCCCCTGTTCGCTGCATGACATGAGCTGTGCTGTTGACATCCTCTGTCTGCTGCATGATGTCACCAGCTTTGAGGTGTACATCTTCTATTCAGGAAAAGACGTTGATCAACAATGGGGTTTACATGGTCTGTTCAGGAAATGGCATGATTGGTTGATGGGTTCACATCTTGCATTTTTTTTTAAGAGACACAGTTAACTATGGGATTTACTCCATTCACAAAATGATGCGGTAAAACTGTGGGGTTTACACTCTCTGGTCATATAATGATATGATAAACTGTGGGGTTTGCATTCTGTGTTCACGAAATGACATGATCAAGTGTGAGTCTACATGGTCGGCTCACTAAATGACTTGATCGAGTGTAAGATAAGATAATGTTGCTTATAGCCCAGCCGACATGATCGAGTGTAGGGTTTACATTCTCTGTCCACTAAATGAGAACGATCAACTGCGGGATTTACATCCTCTGCTCTCTGAATTACATGAACGTCTCCGGGGCCTTCATTCTCTATTCTTTAAGAGAGATGAGCAGCTGTGGGAAATTACATTGTCTGTGTTAGAAGCTGTATTCCTGTGGTGACATAGAGACCTGATGATATTGAGATACTGATTGTTAACAGGTGTGATCAGGCATGAATGAGGAAGATGTATGTAGAGTAACGCTATGGTATAGGGAAGGACTATGGAGAGGGGGAAGGGAGTGTTGAGGGGAACTGGAATCTTTAGAGGGAGAGGGGAAGGGGATGGTTCACTAACAGACCATGTTGATCTCTGTTTTTCCAGCCTCCCAGGGAAGAACTTGCTCGCCTGTACGAGATCCTGGAAGCCCAGCGAGGGGAGATTGAAAACCTGAACCAGATGTTGGACTACCTGGCCACGCAAGGCCCTGATGGAGGTACTGCCTCATGTCATGATACAGTGACAGACGACTGATGGGTTAGGACTTGTTGGTGGATTGGTGGGTTGGTCCATTGACTGACTGATCAGTGGGAGATGAAGCTGAGCACTTCTGCAAGTTTCCCTTTTGTCCTCCGTGAAATACTAAATTCGACTGCCTGCTATGCAGTTTGTACATTCATTCAAGGGTGTCTGAAAAAATTGTGATTAATTTCATTGTTGATGAGAATGACAGAGATGCTAATGCTTAGATTAACACCGATATGATTTTAAGCTTGATGAAATAATTTACAGGTTTATGGTAACTCGATCTATTTTCTGGCAAAGAAACTCGGCAAATGTCTGTTGAGTTGAAACAAATATATTGGTGACTTACACGACTTAGAGATCCCATTGACTTGCCTTAATTTTAGAAATGTGTTCCTCTACAAGAAAAATGCATTCCTCTACAAGGTAATTAATTCACTTGTTGTAATGAGTATTTAGTGAGAAATCAAAGTGCCCAGAAATTGGCTGTTGATGTTTCTTCCTTCACTTCCAAGATTGAGAGATGGAGCTGGCAGCTGGTGATGATGATTACAACAGACTGTGTCAAATGGGATTATAGCTGTTGAGAATTATGACAGCAGCCTGAGAGATGGAGCTGACAGCTGGTGAAAATGATCAATATGCAATGGACTGCAGGAGTTTATTTCTGTGTTTTGTTTGGAATTGGTTGCATCAGGAGATAATTGTCCTTTCTGGTAGTGTAAGGGGGTTATACCTTTAAAACTTTTTCATGCTGATGTGTGAAGACCAATGTTTTGTGTTGTTTAGTTGTGTCATTGATGCTGCCATCACTGGGGCTAAAACAAGGACATTTGTAGGAGCAATGTTCATAGTGACCTTGACCTTGTCATGATGAACTTAACTACACTGGAAAAGGAGAGTGAAAAGCAGCCATCTTGAATTCAATATTGACAAACTGAAAGATTGTGACATCACCGAACAATGCCAGGTGGCAATAGGAAGAAAGTTTGCCCTACTTCTTCTCATAGAAGATGACCTTGAAGCCCTCACTAGCGATTTCAACAAAGTGACGACTGACGCGGCAACAGAAGACCTAGGAGTAAGTAGATGAAATCAAAACCATGGACCTCAAGCAACATCTTGGAGTTGTATAACACTAGAAGGACCTTAAACTGTTCATGGAAACTGAGGGGCAGAAAGACAGTGCTACAAACAAGACAATCAGTGAAAAAAAAAAAAAAATGAAGAAAGCAAAGAAAAACTGGATTGGACAACAATATAAGGACAATGAAAAAAAAAGAAAATTTTAGGCAACAACAGCAGAAAGAAAGTTTTGAAGAGTGTGAAAGATGCGAGCAAACAAAAGCCAAGTACGCCCCATTCAGATCAAAGATGACAACTGTTTCACAGGATTCACCAAATGAGGATTTTTCATTACTGTGTGAGCGGGCTGCAAACATCAGCAACATCCTTGCAGAGCTTTCAAAATATGGCAGAGATGCAGTAATTGACATTCTGACTGCCATCTACAGCAAACTCCGGCATTCTGGGGAGAGCTTTTGCCATGTACTCAATCACTAATCGTTACCTTCCCAAAAAAAAACCCCCCCAACACAGCTAATACTACAACACTTCAAGTTTGATTTGATATGCCAGTAAAATAATGCTGAAAGTTATACTGAATAGATTGCAACCACAAGCAGGTACTGTCATTGCGGAAGAACAGGCTAGAATCCGCAAAGGCAGAAGTACCATGGTACAGATTTGTAATCAGTGTGCCTTTTTTTTTTAGCAAAACACATCTCCAGCGCCAGTGGCAGTTCTACCAAGTCTTCATAGACTTCAAGAAGGCATTCAACAGGGTCTGGCAGGAGGCACTATCACCACAATTAATGAATTTAACATCGGGTAGAAGCTTATCAACACCATGCAGCAACTGTATTCCAAAAGATCAGAGCAGTGCTCATACAGGGTGCTACTGGAGAATGGTTTCATACTTCAGTTGGAGTTTATCTGGGCTGTTGCCTGTCTTCCTCAGTTTTCAACATATTCCAGGAATGCATCATGACTGATGCACTTAAGGTCGTGTCAGCATCGTCAGCACTGAAGGAAGAATCATCACAGATCTGTGATCTGCAAATGACATAGATGTCCTGGCAGGCAGAGAACAAGCACTGGCCGAAGTTTGTTGTACAACTGGATGAAACATCAACAAGGTCATGAAACTCAGTTCTGAGAAGACTTAGTTGATGGCTGTAGCCACAAAACCATCATCAGTTCTGATATACTTGTCCATAGTCCAAGGCTATCCATATGATCAGTTCATCAGTTCACTTAACCTGGGCTCCATCAGTAGCAGTGAAGGATGCAAACCAGAAAGCATATGAAATGCAGCAGAGACAACCATAGCACTGTCCAGATTAACATCTATACACAAGGTCAGGCAGCAGAGACAACCACAGCACTGTCCAGATTAACATCTATACACAAGGTCAGGTCCTGCATGCTTTGGTACATTCCATTTTCCTCTATGCATGCAAGATGTGGACTCTCACTGCTGATCTGGAAAGAAGAGTCCAAGTGATGGCAATGAGATATTACTGCAAGACACTAAACATCAAGTACATTGATCACACCACCGATGACCAAGTGCATCATATTACCAGACAGCACATAGGACTATACAATACCTGCAGACATAAATCAGAAAAGGAAAACCAAGTTGGAATGGCCATGGAACAAGATGCAGTGGCCCTGCCAAGGATCCAGTGGCCCTGCAGAAACATTCTCCAGGGAACTGTTCAAGGAGGGAAGCAGAGGGAAAGACAGAACAACGATGGTTTGACAACATTGCAGAGTGGACAGTGAACATTTTGCAGAGACCCCAGCCTTGGCACACAGCCAACAGAGCTGGAGGAACCTGGTGAACTGTTCTTCAGGGTGGTGCCCCAGCAACTGCCCAAAGGGACAGAACTGGGGGAACCTGGTGAAGTGTTCTTCAGTGTGGCGCCCCAGCGACTGCCCAAAGGGACAGAACTGGGGGAACCTGGTGAACTGTTCTTCAGGGTGGTGCCCCAGTGACTGCCCATGGGGTGAAGGGACAGGAAGAAGACGATGGAAACTACTTTCACAGCCTCAGGATAAGCACCAGATATGCATTTGAAGGCAAATGTTTAAAAATGCAGATAATTTCATATCATCTATCATTATGTATACACATTAAAGTGTGTATGAGAATTAAAGATCTGGATGATCTTTTGTGTATTGTGCACATTTCATGCAGAAGTGAAAATATATGTCATGACTTCCCCCATATCCATAATTAGTTCTGCCTTCAATGTGAAAACATGGTTCTGTAGTTTTATACAGGTGACCGACAGTCTCTGTTGCTAAACTAAAAGGCACGGTTGTGTAGTTTTATACAGGTGACCAATAATATCTTTTGCTCCACAAAAAGGCATGGTTCTGTAGTTTTATACAGGTGACCGACAATATCTGTTCCTCCACGAAAAGGCATGGTTGTGTAGTTTTATACAGGTGACCGACAATTTCTGTTGCTGGTTCTGACAATGAAAGTCTGTTCTCTGTCCCTGCCCAGACCTAATCTTAAGTTCAATCTCTGGTCAAACTTGGGCAAAGGAGTGAAAGAAGAAAATAATGTAGGGAATGAACGAACATTGAAACAAACCAACCTGTTCCTGTGTGTCAGTGGGGCCTGGCTTTGACGACGAGCTGTGGCGAATCCGGCAGGAGGTAAACCGGCTGAAGGAGACGCTGGCCATGCAGTCAGCCTACGTGCAGGGCATGCCCAGCTCACAGAGCCTGGCCACGCAGGCTGGACTGCCCCCGCCCTTCATGTCCTCTGTCGGTGTGGGAGTGGGAGATGGAGGAGGGGCTGGGGTGAGTAGATGGTGGAGAGTGTGGGTGAAAAAGTGTGTCTGAGCGTGTGTGTGTGTGTGTGTGTGTGTATGTGTGTGTGTGTGTGTGTGTGTGTGGGGGGGGGGGGGGGGGGGGGGGGGGGGGGGGGGGGGTACTAATTGGTGAGGAATTTTAGTAATAATAATAATACTTATATAGTGCCTACTCTTGGCTAGAGACCAAGCTCTAAGCGCTTTACAATCCACACTCTACACAACGGGCTGCCTACCTGGGTAGTGCCGACTGAAGAGCTGCCAGATGGCGCTTCATTCAATCATTTCCCGTGTCATCCAGTCAATATTGTTCAATATCGTTCACTCAGTTTCCTTACTTCCTTTCATTCTTTCCATTTCTCACACAGGGTCATGCTATCTGTAACGTGTCATCCATGCCAACGGCCAAACTGGCCTACTCTTCTGAAAGTTGGCGATGGGATTTTACATGTGTGCAAGATGTTACGCGTGCGTTCACACATGGGAACCTCGGTTTATAGTCTTATTTGAAGGACTGTATGGGAAATGGAGTCAGAACCAATGTTAACTCTGAGGGAAAAATCCCCCTGTAGCGAAACGGCCTGGCGGAGATTTGAACCCACAACCCCAGGATCACGAGTCCAGCGCTCTACCAGCTGAGCTATTCCGATGACAGCTATGGTCTGGCAGGCACCGAACAAGATCTTGCCAAACTTGTTCAGATCACAGGGGAGTTGAACTAATGCAGCACACTATAAATGGTTTGCGATCACAGCTGAACCAAATGCTCTAGTTTCAAAACAAAAGTGACTGAGGGCAGAAAATGAAGCAAAATTTAGACAGAAGAGGGGTTAGCTACCGCCAAGGACACAGACAAACAGGACAAAACACAAATGCATTTTGACCTCTTCAGGCAAAAAAAAACAAACAACAATTAGGACCGTGAAAACGAAGAACGAGAAACCACTTATCTTCTCATATTGAGCACACACAAAAAAAAATCTTTCCAAATGCTCTAGTTTCTACAGAGACAAAATGCATTTTTTTAAAAAGTCTTTGTAATTAAGAGCACAAAAACTTTCTTTTCCATTGTTTGAATACTTGTTTATAGCTAACAAACAAGAAGAAAGAAAATGTTAAAAACTACAGCAGCCAAGAATAGCCGAAACAAAGACAGAACCTTTACATAAAAAATGATGCAGTCCTTCTCTGCTGCTATGTTGTATGTGCAGCCTACACATGTCTATGTTTTTGTGGGTGGGTGTGGAAATGGAGGGGAAACAGAAGTGGGGAACAAAAGGGGAGGGGTAGGGGTGTAAGGGTGCCAGTACAGAGTCCAGGGGTGGGGAAGGCAGTGGGGGTGGGGGGGGGGGGGTGGCGGGGAATGGAGGACATGTTAATAGGACTGCAGCTTTTGGAGTAGGATGGGGGTTGGGGGGGGGGAGAGAGAGTGAGTCAAATAGGGTTGACATATTAGAGAAGTATGAAAACTATTGGTCTGTTGATGAAATAATTTTCTTGCTTTCCTTTTTTTTTTTTTTATGTTTAACCCTAATGTTTGTAAGTATGCTGATTCAGGACTTAAATCAGAAGAGAAAAGTGCATTTATACATTTTTACTATTATTGATATCAGTGTTGTATATTTGCCTCTGCCAAAGAGGTTGTTTTTACTGCATTCATTTTCTTTGTTTGGCTGGCTGCCAGCAGGAACACCCACAAAAACTACTTAATCTGTTTGCCCCAAGTTATGTTAAAAGATCATATGTGCTTCAAGGATGGACTCATTATAAGGTCACCCTTGAGCACATACCATCTTTTAACACAATTTGGGAGAAGAGGTGAAGTAGTTTGTGGTGCACCCCTGCTGGCAGCCAGCCAGCCAGCCAAACTAAGCCAATACTTTTACCGTTATAAAATCAAGAATCATTGTCATTATCACTGTCATTGTCACTGCCAATGTCAGTGTCATTGGTGTGGATCCATAGGTGGGATCCAGATGAGCTAGCAGCAAGGTGATTACAGTTTTTTTTATCATGATCATTCAGCAAGGTTATTAAGGTTTTTATCGTAATCATTCAGCAAGGTTATTAAGGTTTTTATCGTAATCATTCAGCAAGGTGATTACAGTTTTTATCATGATCATTCAGCAAGGTGATTACAGTTTTTATCATGATCCTTCAGCAAGGTGATTACAGTTTTATCATGATCCTTCAGCAAGGTTATTAAGGTTTTTATCGCAATCATTCAGCAAGGTTGTTAAGTTTTTATCGCAGTCATTCAGCAAGGTTGTTAAGATTTTTATCGTAATCATTCAGCAAGGTTATTAAGGTGTGTTTATGTAATCATTCAGCAAAGTTATTAAGGTGTTTATCGTAATCATTCAGCAAAGTTATTAAGGTTTTTATCGTAATCATTCAGCAAGGTTATTAAGGTGTTTATCGTAATCATTCAGCAAGGTTATTAAGGTTTTTACCGTAATCATTCAGCAAGGTTATTAAGGTTTTTATCGTAATCATTGAGCAAGGTTATTAAGGCTTTTATCGTAATCATTCAGCAAGGTGATAACAGTTTTTATCACGATCATTCAGCAAGGTTATTACCATTTTTATGATCATCGGCAAGGTTATTACAGTTTTTATGATCATTCAGCAAGACTACTACAGTTTTTATGATCATTCAGCAAGACTGTTACAGTTGTGTTATGTAATAACTATGGAACCCATTTTAGTGGAGCTCAGTGGACTGAAGATTGTGACCCAAGAACAAACCCATGAAATGTTCCTGTTGATCTGATCCAATGATTGGTCCAGGTTATGTTCACATTATCGATAAGATTTCACTGAACCAGAACATTGGGAACATTCTCTTATAAATCCTCTTTCCATGTAAGATGAAGTATATTTTCAGGGAATATTGATATAGGCGTTGATCTTTCATGGTTTTTTAGGCTATAGTAGTAAAAATAACTCCCTTCTAGCTGTACCAGGTATTACTTTCCCTGGCAGACAATGCCTGTTTTCACCTATGAACTGAATCAAGGAATAGACCCAAGCTTCCTTCAAACTTGGTGGGGCTCTGCACTCGCTTAGTGCCCTTTCAGTTATCAAAACGAATAAAACCCTGGTCACCTTTCACCTTCCCTCAGGGGTCACGCCGACCAGCTAGCAGCATGGGGTGGGAGGCGGAAGGCCAGGGTCCCGTCAGGGCTTCACCACAGGGTTCCCCCTCAGCCAAGCCCCCGGCCAGCACGCGGGGTCCACCTCACTCCATCAGCGCCAGGTGCCGGGAGATGGCATGGCCAATGCCTCCCTGTCTCGTTCCGGACAGGTGAGGCCAGGCTGCTTGTGTGTGTGTGTGTATGTGGAGGAGAATGAGTGAGTGAGTGGGTGAGTGAATGAAGACATGAGTAGATGGAATAATGTATTAGTTGTACGGCACTTGTGTATATCCACAACCGTGGATCGATGGCAGTGGCAGGAAGGGGAAGGGGCAGATGGAAAGAAGAAGAGGGAGGGTGTGTATGGGTGAGAGAAATGATTCGGAAAAAGAGGGACAGCAGAGGAGATAGCAGTGTGAGGGCGATTACACATCCAGCCAGTATGCGGATACATTTACGCGCGCGCGCGCGCGCGCGCGCACACACACACACACACACACACACACACACACACACACACACACACACACACACACACACACACACCACACACAATGCCTCCCCTGTCATTTCTCAGAATTGCCAATTGCCAATGAACAGTATTGTAATGCTGGGATTGATGCTAATCTGTTGGGGTTTTGACACAGGTATACAACTTAACTGCAAGAGCATACATGTACACACACCCACAAACTCTTGGGCGCACAGGCAAATGCATATACAGACACCCATGAATGCATGCACAAATGTGTTAGCAGATTGTCACATATTCACAGAAAAATTAAATAGAATTTTTGTTGGCTGACCCCTTTGTATACATACACATATTCAGGTACACATACACACTCGCATGCACACACACACACACACACACACACACACACACACACACACACACACACATACACAAACACGCATGCATGCATGCATGCACATACTCACACACTCAGACACCGCACAGACACACAAAGACACATAAACATACAGACAAGTACTTATAAACACACCCATCGATCAACTCACTTGTACAGAGAGATATCTTACAGAGAGAGAGATTCTCCCATTTTCTCACAGCTTTTTGACACTCTCTGTACATCTGAGCATCTAAAGATGAAAGAGATCTGTGCTTCATGAACAGACATATTTTGTTTTTGTAAACAGACAGGAAGTGGTGGAAACAGGGAATAAGAAGAAAGTAAAGCATTGAGGTATTCTTATGCACTGTTATGGGTGTGTGCATGCATTTCTTTTTTTTTTTTTTTTTTTTTTTGTGCACAGCATTCCTTATTTTGAAACTCAGTGTACACAGATCACCCTGTATCAATGTAAAGTGAACCTGTAATCATATAGCCCCTGAACAATGAGCCTGTAATTGTATAGCCCCTGAACAATGAGCCTGTAATCATATAGCCCCTGAACAATGAGCCTGTAATCATATAGCCCTGAACAATGAGCCTGTAATCATATGGCCCCTGAACAATGAGCCTGTAATCATATGGCCCTGAACAATGAGCCTGTAATCATATGGCCCCTGAACAATGAGCCTGTAGTCATATGGCCCCTGAACAATGAGCCTGTAATCATATGGCCCCTGAACAATGAGCCTGTAATCACATGGCCCCCTGAACAATGAGCCTGTAATCATATGGCCCCTGAACAATGAATCTGTAATCGTATAGCCCCTGAACAATGAACATGTAATCATATAGCCCCTGAACAATCGCGCTGCAATAGATGCTGTTGTGTCTCAGGAGCAGTAGATACTGTATCGCAGTCCGACAGGCCATCAAAGCATTTCTGTGGGCTGAGAAGAACGCTTGGCGCCGACTGTCCCCTTCCCAAACTGTCCCAGTGCAGGCTGGCTGGGGGATATTTTCACGACCCACCAACTGCCACAGAATGAAGGATGTTTCATGTGTGTGTGTGTCGGTTGTGTGTAGATGCACATTTCTAGGCAGTAACAGGACTGCGGTTACTATTCTAAAAAGAGTCAGGACCATGAAATATATTGCTTACATATGCTGGTCATGAATAGCATGTTTACTAGTACACAGGATGAACTAAAGAGCCTGATATAACATAGGACAGAATGTGGGTTGATATGCTTGCATATGCAGATAGTGGTCATGATGTAAAACATGTAAAACAGTATTCTGTCATTCTCTGTAAACGGGATGGTTTTCCTCTCTGCACCTGCACCAGAAGTGTTGAAACACTTTGTTCATACAGCGTGACAGAGTGTTCTGTGGTAAGTGTTCATACAGCGTGACACGAGTGTTCTGTGGTAAGTGTTCATACAGCGTGACAGAGTGTTTTGTGGTAAATGTTCATACATTGTGACAGAGTGTTTTGTGGTAAGTGTTCATACAGCGTGACAGAGTGTTCTGTGGTAAGTGTCATACAGCGTGACAGAGTGTTCTGTGGTAAGTGTTCATACAGCGTGACAGAGTGTTCTGTGGTAAGTGTTCATACAGCGTGACAGAGTGTTCTGTGGTAAGTGTTCATACAGCGTGACAGAGTGTTCTGTGGTAAGTGTTCATACAGCGTGACAGAGTGTTCTGTGGTAAGTGTTCATACAGCGTGACAGAGTGTTTTGTGGTAAGCGTTCATACAGCGTGACAGAGTGTTTTGTGGTAAGCGTTCATACAGCTTCACACGAGTGTTTGTGTGGTAAGTGTTCATACAGTGTGACACAGTGTTTTGTGGTAAGTGTTCATACAGCGTGACAGAGTGTTCTGTGGTAAGTGTTCATACAGCTTCACACGAGTGTGTTCTGTGGTAGTATTCATACAGCTTGACACGAGTGTTTTGTGGTAAGTGTTCATACAGTGTGACAGAGTGTTCTGTGGTAAGTGTTCATACAGCGTGACAGAGTGTTCTGTGGTAAGTGTTCACAGCGTGACTGAGTGTTCTGTGGTAAGTGTTCATACAGCGTGACAGAGTGTTTTGTGGTAAGTGTCATACAGCGTGACAGAGTGTTCTGTGGTAAGTGTTCATACAGTGTGACACAGTGTTCTGTGGTAAGTGTTCATACAGTGTGACAGAGTGTTTTGTGGTAAGTGTTCATACAGCGTGACTGAGTGTTTTGTGGTAAGTGTTCATACAGCTTGACACGAGTGTTCTGTGGTAAGTGTTCATACAGCTTGACACTGTGTTCTGTGGTAAGTGTTCATACAGCTTGACAGAGTGTTTTGTGGTAAGTGTTCATACAGCGTGACAGAGTGTTCTGTGGTAAGTGTTCATACAGCGTGACACGAGTGTTCTGTGGTAAGTGTTCATACAGTGTGACAGAGTGTTTTGTGGTAAGTGTTCATACAGTGTGACAGAGTGTTTTGTGGTAAGTGTTCATACAGCGTGACAGAGTGTTCTGTGGTAAGTGTTCATACAGCGTGACACGAGTGTTCTGTGGTAAGTGTTCATACAGCGTGACAGAGTGTTCTGTGGTAAGTGTGCATACAGCGTGACAGAGTGTTCTGTGGTAAGTGTTCACACAGCGTGACACGAGTGTTCTGTGGTAAGTGTTCATACAGTGTGACAGAGTGTTTTGTGGTAAGTGTTCATACAGTGTGACAGAGTGTTTTGTGGTAAGTGTTCATACAGCGTGACAGAGTGTTTTGTGGTAAGTGTTCATACAGCGTGACAGAGTGTTTTGTGGTAAGTGTTCATACAGCGTGACAGAGTGGTCTGTGGTAAGTGTTCATACAGCGTGACACGAGTGTTCTGTGGTAAGTGTGCATACAGCGTGACAGAGTGTTCTGTGTAAGTGTGCATACAGCGTGACAGAGTGTTCTGTGGTAAGTGTTCACACAGCGTGACACGAGTGTTCTGTGGTAAGTGTTCATACAGTGTGACAGAGTGTTTGTGGTAAGTGTTCATACAGTGTGTGACAGAGTGTTTTGTGGTAAGTGTTCATACAGCGTGACAGAGTGTTCTGTGGTAAGTGTTCATACAGCGTGACAGAGTGTTTTGTGGTAAGTGTGCATACAGCGTGACAGAGTGTTCTGTGGTAAGTGTTCATACAGCGTGACAGAGTGTTCTGTGGTAAGTGTGCATACAGCGTGACAGAGTGTTTTGTGGTAAGTGTTCATACAGTGTGACACAGTGTTCTGTGGTAAGTGTGCATACAGCGTGACACAGTGTTCTGTGGTAAGTGTTTATATAGCGTGACACAGTGTTCTGTGGTAAGTGTTTCATACAGTGTGACACAGTGTTCTGTGGTAAGTGTTCATACAGCGTGACACAGTGTTCTGTGGTAAGTGTTCATACAGCGTGACACAGTGTTCTGTGGTAAGTGTTCATACAGCGTGACAGAGTGTTTTGTGGTAAGTGTTTATACAGCTTGACAGAGTGTTCTGTGATAAGTGTTCATACAGCTTGACAGTGTTCTGTGGTAAGTGTTCATACAGTTGACAGAGTGTTCTGTGGTAAGTGTTCACACAGCTTGACAAGAGTGTATTGTGGTAAGTGTTCATACAGCGTGACAGAGCGTTTTGTGGTAAGTGTTCATACAGCGTGACAGAGCGTTTTGTGGTAAGTGTTCATACAGCGTGACAGAGTGTTCTGTGTGATAAGTGTTCATACAGCGTGACAGAGTGTTCTGTGGTAAGTGTTCATACAGTGTGACACAGTGTTCTGTGGTAAGTGTGCATACAGCATGACAGAGTGTTCTGTGGTAAGTGTTTATATAGCGTGACACAGTGTTCTGTGGTAAGTGTTCATACAGTGTGACACAGTGTTCTGTGGTAAGTGTTCATACAGCGTGACACAGTGTTCTGTGGTAAGTGTTCATACAGCGTGACACAGTGTTCTGTGGTAAGTGTTCATACAGCGTGACACAGTGTTCTGTGGTAAGTGTTCATACAGCGTGACACAGTGTTCTGTGGTAAGCACCGTGTTTGGGCACACACACCTTTATGTGCACACACGGAAGTCTGTGTATGATCATACAGGACACGCACAACATGCTGCCATGAGAGCGAGTTTGTGCATGATCATGTGTGGAAGTGGCCATGAAGGTTGTGAGAGATCCCCTACAGACACCATGAGACAGTCAAGGACACACCAAGTTTCACAAGGAGATGAAAGGATGGATAACAAAGACAGAAGTTCATGTGCTCATTGTCAAATTCATGAGCACTCATGCATGCTCAAACATGTGCATACACACACACAATGCACACACAAACATGCGCACGTGCACACGCACGTGCACACACACACACACACACACACACACACACACACACACACACACACACACACACAGAAAGACAGAGAGAGAGAGAGAAGAGAGAGAGAGAGAGAGAATTGGGGATGACTTTGAACAAACACAAGCTGTCCAAGAACACTTGTATCTATGCTTTTTCTCTTCAGCCACTTGCAGTACTCGGTTTGTCAGTTCCAGTGTATTGGTCTGCAGCTGCCCGCCTCACTAATTTGTTCTGCCCAGTGTATGCTCTCTCTTCTGCTGTATGTAGTGTTGGCTGTAAAAGAAGATGGGATTTTATTTTCTGCTGTCTTTTCATCTGTGCCCTGTCATTGCAGATACTTCCACATCACTCATTCTAACCACACCCGTTACCATCTCATCGCAGCCCCAGTGCCAGCATTTCACAGGGAGCAATCAGTGGCAGGTCACTGTACTCCTACTACTTAGAATCAAGTGTGCAACGGGTTCAAACTGGAATACTGACAGCATAGATTTAAGCTTCAGCCACTTCTGGGATGCATCTGTGAGGGTGTTCCCCGTTCTCATGATCAACACTGCAGGTGTCAGAGTCTCTCAAGCCTGGTCAATGCCAGGATATGTTATGAGCAGAAACGTAGAGTATAACCCTGTCCAGAATGAAAGTGAAGCTTCGTTTTTTTTGTCATCTCATTTGTTGATCAAGAAAAAAAAATCTCCATTACTCTGGCGCTTCAAGTCCTGCTGTCATGGTGATCTTAGTTTTGATTTCTGTGTCCACTTGTGTGCCTGTGGTGGGTTGGTGTCAAAGTCACCAACATTGGAATGGTCACAGGGACTGTGACTGGATGTGGTGGGTTGGTGTCAATGTCACCAGCATTGGAACGGTCACAGGGACTGTGACTGGATGTGGTGGGTTGGTGTCAACGTCACCAGCCTTGGAACGGTCACAGGGACTGTGGTGGGTTGGTGTCAAAGTCACCAGCATTGGAACGGTCACAGGGACTGTGGTGGGTTTGTGTCAACGTCACCAGCATTGGAACGGTCACAGGGACTGTGGTGGTTGGTGTCAAAGTCATCAGCATTGTAACGGTCACAGGGACTGTGACTGGATGTGGTGGGTTGGTGTCAATGTCACCAGCATTGTAACGGTCACAGGGACTGTGACTGGATGTGGTGGGTTGGTGTCAAAGTCACCAGCATTGGAACGGTCACAGGGACTGTGACTGGATGTGGGGGGTTGGTGTCAACGTCACCAGCATTGGAACGCTCACAGGCACTGTGACTGGATGGACATGACTGCAGTTTTTGGAGGGGGACACTTACTCAAGCTGTCTCCATGACAAAGCAAATCTTGTCATCAGGGTAGGGCTTAGGTGTGCCCTGGATGTGTTGGGTCAGAACAGGTACCACTGAACACCACCTGTATGCCCTGAGTGTGTTGGGTCAGAACAGGCGCCACTGAACACCACCTGTGTGCCCTGGGTGTGTTGGATCAAAACAGGCACTGTTGAACACCACCTATGTGCCCTGAGTGCGTTGGATCAGAACAGGCCTCACTGAACACCACCTGTGTGCCCTGGGTGTGTTGGATCAAAACAGGCACTGTTGAACACCACCTATGTGCCCTGAGTGCGTTGGATCAGAACAGGCCTCACTGAACACCACCTGTGTGCCCTGGGTGTGTTGGATCAGAACAGGCACCACTGAACACCACCTATGTGCCCTGAGTGCGTTGAATCAAAACAGGCGCCACTGAACACCACCTGTGTGCCCTGGGTGTGTTGGGTCAGAACAGGCACCACTGAACACCACCTGTGTGCCCTAGGTGTGTTGGGTCAGAACAGGCACCACTGAACACCACCTGTGTGCCCTGGGTGTGTTGGGTCAGAACAGGCACCACTGAACACCACCTGTGTGCCCTGGGGGCGTTGGATCAGAACAGGCACCACTGAAACACCACCTGTGTGCCTTGGCAGCGGTGCACAGTCTCCTCTGGGGGGTGTTCTCTTGGTGACGGGATGTTGTCTGGTCCTTGTGGGTTTCAGTACTGGGGGTGTGTGTGAGTGTCTTGGGGATCCAGAATGAAGAGCATGGAAACAATGCCACCTACAGGCATGGGGGATAAGACATTTGAAAAAGACAAAAAGTCATCAGGTAGTTGGTCCATTCAGAGACACTGCAGTACTTCTGTGGTGTTCAGTGGTGTGTGTTTATCATCCAACATATGCAGGACTTTTACCTGATATGCCTCCAGCTGATGACTCTAAGTACATAGTCATAAAGACAGAACAAGTGAATGCCCACCCGTGGTGGTCCTCGCTACATCCAACCCTCAACAGACCCCTCCATGAACTGTGGCACAAAACACTGACACCGAGTCACCAGAGACATGGACTGGAGAGGAATCATAGCTGAGGTCACCACAGCAGCTGGACAGGAAGGGCCTCCCAACGTTTTATGTATTTATTTTTTGTGAAAACATATGAGTGTGAAGATGGTCAGAATAATGCTGTGAGATTCCATTCTGGTCACAAATTACATGACCTGAAGCATTCCGCTTTTCCTTTCGTAACATGTTCTGGTGTCCGGCCAGGCCCAGCAGATACAGACACTTGTAGTGTTTGAGCATTTCAGCATCACTTTTACAGACGCATCCATTTAGTGGGTGAAATAACAGCTCTGTGGTCCCAGTGTTCCCATTTTGAACACACGACATTCAGCAGGAGCTGGTCAGGGCCAAAGAATTCCACCAGAAGTGCCTCTGGTGGAGCTGAAACCCATGACTTTGCAGCCTGCATCTCATAACATTAATTACTGCACTATCACAACTGATAGAAAGTAAACTTCCATGCCGTCATTTTACTTTTTAAAATTTAATTTCTGAACCTGGACAAAAAAAAAAAGTTTGCTGAATTAAAATTGATTGCTAAAAGACAGAAAAAATGTTAGAAGATAAAGCATTGAAAGAAAAAGAAACCAGAAAAGACACTTGAAAGAAAACAAGGATGAACCAAACAGAAAAAAAAAAAAAACAGGAGAGACAACGACAACCAGTATAACAGGAACCGTTACAGCTGAAACAGGGCCCATGGAACTTGGGTTATTTCCCTTTGACTATTCAGTGTGATGTCGGCCAGTTTCTTCTGCTGACTATCACAGTTTTCTGATGGCAGTTTCCTTCTACACACTTTATACCAGCACAAATCTCTTGTATGTATTGAAAGTATGTATATATGAAGCTTCAGTAACTATATACAAAACAGTAGCTATCTGTTTCTTTTCCTTAGTCGCGTACTCTGTTCTCCCTAAATACTGGGATTGTGCATTACAGGGTCTGTCTCTCTGTTCCTCTCTCTCTGTCTTTCTTCTCTTTGTATTTCTTTGTTCTCTGTCTCTGTCTGTCTGTCTGTCTCTCTCTCTTTCTCCTCCCCCTCCTTCTTTCTCTCTGTCCGCTTATCCTTCTCCCCTCTCTCTGTCTGTGCTCTGTGTGTTGTGTCTGTGTGTTTCTGTCTGTGTGTGTGTGTGTGTGTCTGTGTTCTGTTTGTTTGTCTGCCTGTCTGTCTGTCTGTCTGTGTCTCTCACTTGGATTGCTGTCTCTTTTCTGTCTGTTTTTCACAGTCTCTCGTTCTGCACAGAGAAATAATGGGATGGTGCTTTTATGACATGTTATGTGTGTGCATTTTGGTTGAATTATTCGGTTCAAGAAAAAACATTGTTTGCTAAGATGATGACAGGAATGGTCCAAATGTTCCTTCACTTCAGGAAGTTGGTAACTGCTACACTGACAACAAGAAAATCTGTTAACATTGCCATAGATAGTGTTTGAAACAACGTCAAGGCCAAACTTAGTATTAACAATGTTACATATTTAAGGTCACAGAGTAACTAAATATATCGGCTGGCAATCCTATGGATGAAATATTCAGTCACTGCTTCTGACCATAACGTTCTAAAAAAAGATGTTGTTTTGCTACTTATTGTAAAAATATCTGTGACTTTTAACATTTGAAATTCTGATCAACTCTCTTTTAACCTAAATTTCACAAGTGATGACTTACCATCTCTGAAATGATGTGTCTTCAGTTGGTGACAAAATGTCACATCAGCAGCGTTCAGCCACTTTGTTGCAGCATTGTGACATTAATATTGAAAAATATGATTTGGCTACATGTAATTCAGGCAAACATTACCATTACCTTTTAACAAAAAGGAATTACAAACAGTAAACAAGTAGGGTAACTTTTTGCTCCCATAAGAAAAACCTAACACAGAGTAACTTTTATTCCATTTGTATGCCCTGCTACAAATAGATCTGTCTTCAAAGGGGATAGCAATGGTTTTCTCATGCAGCTAGTGAAGAGTTTTCATATCTATACTCTATTTTCTTAATTTCATGTTCCCATTTTCTTCATCTTCAACCTCCCCCCCCCCCCCCACCCCCCCCCCCCCCCCCCCCCCCCCCCCCCCAGTCCAAATCTTTGCCAAGTCATTACTATGTTGACAGAGAGTCGTTGGCCTGTGCTTGTTTTCCCCACTATTAGATTGTTCATCTTTGTATTTGTCTGACTTTCTTCAAGTTTAAAAGGCTGTGCCAGTCTTGAATAAAAGTTACTCTGTGTTAGATTTTCTTATGGGAGCAAAAGTTACCCTACTTGTTTACTGTTTATTGTTTACTGTTCCCTGCCTCATTTCATTTTCAAAAAGGAATTATGTTAAATTTAGACTTTCCCATAGAAAAGTTCTTATTTTCCTTTAACTTTTTTTTTTTTCTTTTTCAAAGAAAGTGCTTCCTACAAGCATAATATTGTAAAGATGACACACTTGCAAATTACTGTCAAGAAGATATATATGGGGAAAAAAATGGTGATGAGTTCATTGATATCTTGGAATAAATGTTAGTTTGCAGTATATATTTTTTTTCTTTTTCAAAGAAAGTGCTTCCTACAACAAGCATAATATTGTAAAGATGGCACACTTGCAAATTACAGTCAAGAAGATATATATGGGGAAAAAAAATGGTGATGAGTTCATTGATATCTTGGAATAAATGTTAGTTTCCAGTATACTGTCTCGCACCTTCCTTAATTCCCACTACTTGAAAACTTTGCACCTTACCTATAATGTTTTAAGTGATGAATACTGATTGATTTTAGTGTCACCACACATATGAATTTTAACCGATTTTATCAAAACTAATCTGTCTGGAACATGGCCTTTTCCATAACTTCTTATGACTGGCATCATGAAACAAAGGAAGAATACACACATAGTTTACAAAAATAAACACATCACCGGCATCACTTGTGATAAATATTAACTTTTTTTTTTTTCTACAAGAATCAGTTCATAATGATTAGTGTTTTAGCATAAGCTTTCAGCTTTGTCTGAATATTATCTCTGAAGTTCTTGAGATGAAGATTTTCTGTTCTGGAGAAGAAGAAGACTGAAAGCTTGCAAAAATGAAAAGCATGGTCAAACTATTCAAGTGGTCCTTTTTCCCTTATTTTGAAGGGCAGACTGGGGAATCATTGCATGTGTTGACCTTCTCTCATGGTTGTGCAGAGTTCAGGGCTGGGAGCCGACCACGTGCCACCTATGGGGGTCACTTAGGCAACGAACGTCGCGAGTCCAAAACTCCACTGGGGGGTCGCTCAGCCATGGGCAGAAAGAGCCAAGGACAGATCATTCCTGGGCAACAGAACAGAGGAGAGAGAGGTGAGGCCTTGAGTTAGTATCAGTCCTTGTGGTTGTTGTTTTAGAATATGTAAGACAGGTAGAGTGGAGTAGGTCAAGTGGGTGTGGGATCCTTGCAGATCAGACATGCAGGCAGAGCCCAGTCAGTCATCCACACTGGTTTTTTTTTTTGTTGTTTTTTTCTTCTTCCGTTTTCAGCTTGACAAGAATTAGATGAAAGGGCCCAATAGCTGGAAGACACACAAACATTTGTTGAGAAAAAGACTGATGCCTACAGTGACAGAATGCATGTTTCTCAAAAAGCAGTGGGGAAGTGTTTCAACACTTGGCATGTTGTCAAATGTTTGAATTTGAAGGGATGGCATGTGGTGGACACTGCCTCAGACAAGTAGAGTACTTAGCTGTTCATCAGTGTGGAAGGAGAGTCTCAGGCGGTGGATTATAATAATAATAATGATAATAACGAATACTTATAAAGCGCCTATTCTCGGCTAGAGACCAAGCTCTAAGCGCTTTACAATCCACACTCGTTTACACAACAGGCTGCCTACCTGGGTAGTGCCGACTGAAGAGCTGCTTAATGATGGGGATGAAGATGATGAAGATGATGCTGTGGAGTCTGAATCTGGGAGACAGCATGGCAGGGATGAGTTGTATGGTTACTTGAGTTATATGTCTTAGCATAAACCAGGTCCAAGAGATACAGACACCTGCAGTGTTGGCCATGAAATGTGAGCAACATTCTCAGAGAAGCCTCCATCAGTGGATGAAATTCAACTGCTTAGTTCCCGTCTTCCCTGTTGAGCCCGTAGAAAACTGAACTCTTGGACATAGCCTGTCAAGGCAGAAGAATCCCACAGATAAATATTGCTCTAATGGGAATCGAACCCATGACCACCCAGTCAG
>JADBJO010004240.1:80000-82500 GCA_016801955.1 Conus betulinus | reverse complement strand
AGATCATGGCAGTTTTATGGTCATCAGGGTGTTGATTCCCTTTGTGTTACTTCAGGTCAGATTGTTGTCATCATTCTGTGGAACTTCCAGCTTTTCTCACTCTATAATGCCTGCTCTCTCTCTCTCTCTCTCTCTCTCTCTCTGTCCTAACCCCCTTCTTTCTCTCTCTCTCTCTCTCTCTCTCTCTCTCTCTCTCTCTCTCTCTCTCTATCTCTTTGTCTCTCTGTCTGTCTGTCTGTCTGTCTGTCTCTCTCTCGTCTGTCGCTCTCCCCTCTCTTCCTGTCTCTGAGACTGTGCACCGATCCCAATCTCTCTCCGTCTCAAAATCTCTTTCTCTGTTTTTTTGTTTCTGGGTATGGGAATATTCCCATATCTGTCTGGCCCAACTAGGACAGTGACTGTTTTAAAAAAAAAAACCCTTTGGGCACGATGGGCAGGGTAGTGAGTGGGAAGGGGATACGTTTGATAACAGTGGAGTCCTCTTTGAATGAATGGGTGCATTATAACAACTTGCACCAACTTGTACCAACTATACCATGCTTAAAGTACCTTCACTTCCTTAGATGTTACAAGGGTACTGGAGGAGGGAGGGTAGCTGGGAGTGGGTGGAAAGAAGAGAAGACGAAGAAAATAGCAAGGGCAGAGAAAAAAAAAAAAATGCCGGAACTATAAGAGTTACATTCCCTTTGCCACCTCCACACCATTTCCAGCACAGCAGCTCACTCCCTCTCTCCCTCCGCTGGCCATGCACACACAGGCTGTGTTATATACCTCAGACTCTGGTCACCAGGACAAAAATAAACATGGTTTGAGTTTATCGAGGAAAGAGCTAAGAGATTCAGTGTGTCCTCTACTCAAATGGTTTAGGCATTATGCAGAAGACAGCCAATGTTAGAGAGAGGTGGCATTGGCCACAGCACTCTATTTTTATCTCTCAAGGGCCAGAAACAGACACTGATCAGCTGAGTGAAGTGTGCAAGATGGTGAATACTGAAGAACTGTGGCACGTATTGGTGGGGTAGTTTTCTACAAACACATGGAAAGCTACTGACAGTTCTTTGTGTCAAATGCATTTACCAACAGGGAATCAACGTAACTGTTTGAAAGTGGGTGTCGCTTGATCTGCTTATTGGCTGCTGCATTCTGAGCAGGTGGGTGATGTTCGAGATGAGCTGGGAGTGGATAGAGACCCAGTTGACAGTAGCAACGCTCCGTGGTGACAGACCAGCCCAGAGAGATAACTGCTGTACTGACTGTGCTGCAGTCTTTTTATAGGTTTGATTCACGCTCATTGTGGTCACAACTCATTCATGGTTTTTCTTGAGTAACTGCTGAACAGCATCACTAGCCTGCATCTGCGCATTGCTCGGGGCAACAAGACTGATGTACTTCAAGTAGTTTTTTTTTTTTAACCTCAAATTCATTCGGGTAACAGCAAAATTGAGTCGAATTTAACTTGTCTGTAACAAACTTAAAAGAAAAACTAGTATAACGCCAAACAAAAGAAAACAAATTACAAAACAAACACAGTGTGTTTTGACCTCTGTGGTTTTCTTCAGGCTAGACAAACAACATTCAAGACAATGAAAGCAAAGAATGAACAGACAAAACAAACTCTTCAAACTGGGCACAGAATGGGTTTTGTATTGTTTCGGTCTGCAGTCATGTTACTTTAACACTTAATTGGTCCATAACAAGATGAGTTTCAAAGCCTTTAGACACACTGTGTATGCCGCTTACATTGAAAGATGGAGTTATATGAAAAGAAAAAAATCTGTGAGTTTTGCAAAGCATCAAATGAACAAGGAGACAATCCTTCTTTCCCTCTGTCTGAGCTCTGTGAAGAGTCAGTGGGGTGCCCCACTGAAGACCTGCCCCTCTGATTCCTCCACTCTCTCCGCTGTGTGCCAAGGTCTGGGTCTCTGCAGATGGGTACCCTGTCTCTCTCTTGCAATGTTGCCAGCCATTGTTTTTTTTTTTGTTTTTGTTTGTTTTTCTGTCATCCTATCTCTCCTCTCTTCTTCAACAGTTCCCAGAAAAATCGTTTTTTGGCAAAGCCATAGGATCTTGTCATGTGGTCAGTGTGTCTGATTTTTGTTGTGATAATAAATCGTTTCTATGGCTTGGATTCTTGTACCTTGCAAAATAACTAGTTCACTGTGACCATGTCCATTTATTTTTTGCTTCTTGATAGAAAAGCTTTTCCAGATATTAGAATTGAACTCATTCTACCCTCAGGTACGAGATGACTCAGACAATCCTTACTTCCACTGCAGACCAGGTGTGAGCATTTGTGTACCACAACACTATTCCAGTACTCTTATTTTGCGTGTTTGCTTTCTTTGCTGAATGGTTTACAGATAGCTTAGGGACGAAGACATTTCTCTATGCAAATACCTCTAAAAAGAAAGAAGAAAGAGTGTTTCAGTGTCACATTCCAAGTTAGAGCTCTCTAGCTGTTTACCAAAGTGGTCCAGAGAACAGGTGGAACATGTGTAGC
>JADBJO010004240.1:72500-75000 GCA_016801955.1 Conus betulinus | reverse complement strand
TCAGACTATTGCCAGCAGAAAGCACATGTTGCTGATTGCAGTGACTATGTGTGGTCGTGTGCAGGCCAGATGTTGTGCTGTTTTTGTTATGTGGTGAACATCGTCATAAACCCGTTTTTCTGTTTGCCGGCCTGTGCCATAAAAATGACTGGAAGTGTGATGTGTTCGAACCGTTCCGCTTGAGTGCCTCCCAGAAAGGATTTCAGACCTACGAGACCCGCGCTGAAAAGGCTCTATTAAGAGACATTATCAGGAGTGTTTGTGTTGTTAGTTAAAGGGGTTTTGTGGGGTTTTCATGAAAACGCCGGTGTGTGTGTGCTTGCAGGTGTTCGAAATCCGGCAGTGTCGTGCTAATTTTGTGATAGGTTTCTTCAGTGCAGGGGACTTGGTCTTTTGGGCTTCTTTCAGCTGGTTTGGTCTTGACTTCATTTTTGAGTATGGATCCAAGAGCGGTGCCATGAGACTGGTTTGTGCGAGTTATCCAACCGTCAGTGTGCCTGCTGTGTTGTCTTCTGTGTGCTTCTGTGGCGGGAATGCCCCACGGGCATTGACAATGTGAAGAATGGAAGGCAAGGACGTTTGACACTGCCTACCAGTCCTGTTCTGGGTTTTTTTTTTTTTTTTTTTAACCTGTATGTATACAGGCGTGCTGAGCAGAATGTGTGATATGAAGGTATCCTCTCCAGAGGATTACTCCGTGTCTTTGGGAGCTATGTGTGGGGCGGGTTGGAACAGTTACGGCGGGGACTACCATTGAATGAATGAAGTACACACTTGGTGAGTTCCTGTTCTAAAAAGTGTACAAACAATCACAATGTCATCCCTAGTTTGTGTTTGCTTTTCTTTCATTCCTGGATCAATGAAATAAATTCATGCTGTAATAAAGTATATACCATTGAGACAGTCTTACGCATTGCCTGATTGATTGATTTAAAAGTGATTTATGCACATGAATGTGTGTTTAACTCGGGTTGAAGGACTGTCCCCCAAATGTCAAATAAGAATGTTTGGAGAAGAGTAGGGGATGAGGCTGAGTGGGTTGGCGCACGTGTGTGTGTGTGTGTGTGTGTGTGTGTGTGTGTGTGTGTGTGAATATAAATAACCATATTTAAGTTTAACAATAAAAAATAGCAGAATTATGTGAAACCTTCTTCTTTTCATGAACCTTTTCCTCCTTCATAAATCTTGGCATAGTTTTATTATTGAAAACATTTCAGAAATAATCTACACCTTCCACATAGCTGATTTAAATTAATCAAAGAAAAAAAATAATCAGTGTTCCATAAGATGATGTGTCTGACGCAGACACAAAGATATGAAAACCTTTTCTCTTATGGTTATGGGCAGGGTTAGGGTTGGTTTAGGATTAAGTTAGGTTAAGTTTAGTAGGGTTGGGTTTGGCTTCTTTCTGTCGGTTTAAATCACCGTTGAAAAGGCGATCAACCTATTTTGAGTGTGTGTGTGTGTGTGTGTGTGTGTGTGTGTGTGTGTGTGCATGCAATTGCGTGCATATCATTTGAAACTTAGTGAGAAGATACCACATTTTTTGTTTGAATGAAGTAAATTTTGTTCATACATTTTCATGGATACCTAGTCCTGAAATTATTTTTCTTTGTGCACTCATCTCTTTCAAGTTTCTGTAGTAGTGCTGAACAATTATGTTTCTGTAATAGAGATGATTTGTGGTTTGGTTGCTATTAATTGTTGCTTGTTTTTTTCTCCAAGTGTTCTGGCCTGTTCCTGTCTTGAATAGACAGTTGTAAAGACAGCATTTAAAGATCCTGTGGTAATGTTGGCTTAATCATTCAGCTTCAGGACTGTGCCAGTGTAGGCGTGCCAAAGAGAACAGCTGCATGAATGAATTTCAGCTGTCAAACATAGTTTGGTGCCTGTGTTGAGAGGGATTAGGTATGCCTAGGGTGTCTTGTGTGCCGTATGGCTGAATGGCCTTTATCACCAGTCTGTCTGTCTGTATCTGTCTGTCTCTCTTCCTCTGTCTCTGTGTCTGCCTGCCTGTCTGCCTGCCTGTCTGTCTGTCTGTCTGTCTGTCTGTCTGTCTCTTCTCAGTGATTACTCTGTCTATCCTGATCATTCTTTCTCTCCCTCTATGTATTTCTAAAAGAATGGTGCAAAATCCACCATCGCCTGAATAATTAATAATAATAATAATTACGTACATTTATAGAGCGCCCTTTCTCACTAGAGCTCACAGAGCTTTACTATATTTAACTATAAACATGTAAAAAAGAAATCACTATACTAAACATAAAACCCAGTCACCTCATCAATTATGACAAGAAACATAGCAAGGAGAGGGGGGGGGGGGGGGGGGGGGGAGGGGGAGAGGGCTGGCCAACTGACACCACACACACACACACATACACACACACACACACACACACACACACACACACACACACACACACACACACATACACACACACATACACACACACACACACACACACACACACACACACATGCACACATTGTCAGTTTT
>JADBJO010004240.1:65000-67500 GCA_016801955.1 Conus betulinus | reverse complement strand
TGAACTTCTTTTTTTTTTTTCATGGCATCAATGAGAAAACAAGAAAAGAATTGTTCTAAAAGCTTGTATTGTTTTCTGATTAGCATCAAAGGCAGATGATCAAGAAGAGCACCGTGAGCTCATTGTTCTGTAATTTTACCCAACTCCTTCAAATCAAGAACAATGATTTTGTATTCAGATTGTTTTTGTAACACTGAGGCAAACATCAGAGGTGCATTAAAATGAGATGTATCTGTCTTATTCTGAATATTTGTTGTTGTTGTTGTTGTTGCTTCTGGCTACAATTCAGATCTTATTCCTTGCTGGACCAACAGATAATGGGTCAGAAGGAAGTGCAACATGTATCCAGTTTGGGCTGAGAGAGCAGGGGGGTGGTCAGGCAGTTTGATTTAGTTCTACATCATTATTTTGATTTTGAGCAATGTTTGCTAAGTTCTTTTTCTGACTTTGTGTTGTTTTGTGTTCAACAACGCTTTCCGTGTCAAAGAGAGTGAGAAGTTGATAATCGCCATTGATTTACATCCACTACTTAGTCAGTATGTCTTACTCCGACTGTTTGTCATTGTACTGAAGCACAGTGTCCTTCCATGTCTGTGTAGCAAATGGGATTATAAGTGCTTGTCCAAATTCATAATCGTTCTATTGGTTTTACACACAAATCATTAGATTGTAAAGGGAAAAAAAAAAAAGACTGACGCATGTCCCTTATCAGCAGCTGCATATTGTTCTTCCAAGGAGTTTGTGATTTTTATCATATTCGATTGAAAAAAAATGCTGGTGTACAGACAGACGAATTAGAGGAATTGCTGTTTTAGATTTTAGCCATATTTAGGAGCTTAATCCTGGACTTGAGCACAAAAAAAAAAAACCTGTCAGCAGACTGGCCCAAACATTGTAACCGGTTCTTTGATTGTCTGGTTATCTCCTTTTCACCCCATTCTTAGCAAAGAAGAGGACCAGTTGAACCATTGTACGGCAAGCAGAGAGGTTTGAAGAGTTGTACAGCGAGCAGAGCAGAGAGGTGTTAGTTTGCTCGTTCAGCCGTGCCTGTGTACACGTATCTGATGGTGTAGACCCCGCTGACCTGGAGGTCACCCAGGCCTGGGACTGGGCAGGGGTCGCAGCGTAAGTGCTGCAGGTGTAGATCATGTTTCCAGAAGGAATTTGCTAGAGTGCCCACCCGGTAGCTGTTCATGACTTCCTTCCTTCATTGCTGGTGATTACTTCCCTTTGTAGACACCAGCTCTGGGTCAGACTGCCTTATTATCCCTTTGAGTAGTGAAAAGCAGTAAGAGCTGATCGGTGTGTGTGGGCTGAAGGAGAGACTGACTGTACATTGTGTAGACTTAGATGCATTGGGGCTGTACCTGTGTAAAGTGACACTGTCCCGTGGGAAAGGAGCCTAGACAGACAGCCGTTAAGGTGACTGACCTGGACCATCTGCCCCATCCCGTCACAAAGATGGTTCCATCTGTCACTGACAGGCAGACTGCTCCATGAACTATGGCTCTATAGCAACAGGTCTTTTAAAATATGTAGAACAAATATGTGTGGAACCAGTCTTGACAATGTGACAGCCCTACATGACCCCCCCAGAGGTGGCTTAGCTATTTATAAGCAACAGGAACTGAATTGAACTGAATCAAATTCAGTGTTGAGTAAAAGAAAAAAGAGTAGGTGGTGTGTGTGTGTGTGTGTGTGTGTGTGTGTGTGTGCTTGCGCGCGCGCGTGCATGCGTGCATGCATGTGTGCATGTATGTGAGAGAGAGAGAGAGAGAGAGAGAGAGAGAGAGAGAGAGAGAGAGAGAGAGAGAGAGAGAGAGAGAGATCTCTTGAAAAAAGAAAGTAGGTTTTATTTTGCCAAGTGAAGTATGTGTTGTAAAAATGCATCCATCCTCCATTAATCTGTATCTTGATGTACCTTCTGTTGACAAAGGTATTTCACATAAAACGTTTGCATCTTGATGTACCTTCTGTTGACAAAGGGTATTTCACATAAAACGTTTGTAGCTTGATGTGTACCTTCTGTTGACAAAGGTATTTCACATAAAAACGTTTGTGCCTTGATGTACCTTCTGTTGACAAAGGTATTTCACATAAAACGTTTGTATCGTGATGTACCTTCTGTTGACAAAGGTATTTCACATAAAACGTTTGTGCCTTGATGTACCTTCTGTTGACAAAGGTATTTCACATAAAATGTTTGTGTCGTGATGTACCTTCAAAGGTATTTCACATAAAACGTTTGTGTCTTTGATGTACCTTCTGTTGACAAAGGTATTTCACATAAAACGTTTGTGCCTTGATGTACCTTTCTGTTGACAAAGGTATTTCACATAAAACGTTTGTGCCGTGATGTACCTTCTGTTGACAAAGGTATTTCACATAAAACGTTTGTGCCTTGATGTACCTTCTGTTGACAAAGGTATTTCACATAAAACGTTTGTGTCGTGATGTACCTTCTGTTGACAAAGGTATTTCACATAAAACGTTTGTGTCG
>JADBJO010004240.1:35000-62500 GCA_016801955.1 Conus betulinus | reverse complement strand
ATAACGCTGTTGCTGTGACATGGACAGACCACTAACGATGAAAATGCTGATGGTTGACGCTGGTGGTGTTTTTGTTTCAGGAGGATTACATTGCCGAGCTTCAAGACAAACTGAAGAAGCTGAAGGGGAAGCTTGTGCATGAGAAGGTTCTTCACAAAGCTTTGTGTCCTTTTTAGCTTGTAGTGTGGGTGTGGGTGTCTGTGCTTTGGGCTGTTTTTTGCTGTTGTTTTAGTTCTCTCTCTTCATCATCATCATCAGCAGCAGCAGCAGCAGCAGCAGCGGCATACTCCTCCTCCTCCTCCTCCTCCTCCTCATCATCATCATCGTCCACCATCACTTCCTACTGTTCTTTTCTTTCTTCTTTCAGTTCTTTCTGTTGTTTTCCTTAGTTTCAATCTTATCCCCTCTTCTTCTGTACTGTTTGTTTCATCTTCCTCTGTACTGTTTGCTTCATCTTCCTCTGTACTGTTTGCTTCATCTGTGTCTGTACGTTTGTTTCATCTGTGTCTGTACTGTTTGCTTCATCTGTGTCTGTACTGTTTGCTTTCATCTGTCTACTGTTTGTTTTCATCTTCCTCTGTACTGTTTGCTTCATCTTCCTCTGTACTGTTTGCTTCATCTGTGTCTGTACTGTTTGTTTCATCTGTGTCTGTGCTGTTTGTTTCTCTGTACTGTTTGTTTCATCTTCCTCTGTACTGTTTGCTTCATCTTTCTCTGTACTGTTTGCTTCATCTGTGTCTGTACTGTTTGTTTCATCTGTGTCTGTGCTGTTTGTTTCTCTGTACTGTTTGTTTCATCTTCCTCTGTACTGTTTGTTTCATCTTCTTCCTCTGTACTGTTTGCTTCATCTTCCTCTGTACTGTTTGTTTCATCTTCCTCTGTACTGTTTGTTTCATCTTCCTCTGTACTGTTTGTTTCATCTTCCTCTGTACTGTTTGTTTCATCTTCCTC
The DNA here is from genome assembly GCA_016801955.1 of Conus betulinus. Lineage (NCBI taxonomy): Eukaryota > Metazoa > Mollusca > Gastropoda > Neogastropoda > Conidae > Conus > Conus betulinus. The sequence continues at coordinate 61,549 of JADBJO010004240.1, read as the reverse complement.
TGTACTGTTTGTTTCATCTGTGTCTGTACTGTTTGCTTCATCTGTGTCTATCCTGTGCTTCATCTGTCTCTGTACTGTTTGCTTCATCTTTGTCTGTGCTGTTTGCTTCATCGTCCTCTGTACTGTTTGCTCTGTCTTCCTCTGTGCTGTTTGCTTCATCTTTGTCTGTACGATTTGCTTCATATTCATCTGTACTATTTGCTTCATCTTCGTCTGTGCTGTTTGCTTCATCTTCATCTGTGCTGTCTGCTTCATCTCTCTGTCTGTGCTGTTTGCTTCATCTGTCTCTGTGCTGTTTGCTTCATCTGTCTCTGTACTGTTTGCTTCATTTGTCTCTGTACTGTTTGCTTCATCTTCCTCTGTACTGTTTGCTTCATCTTCCTCTGTACTGTTTGCTTCATCTTTGTCTGTGCTGTTTGCTTCATCTCCGTCTGTGCTGTTTGCTTCATCTTCCTCTGTACTGTTTGCTTCATCTTCCTCTGTACTGTTTGCTTCATCTTTGTCTGTATGATTTGCTTCATCTTCGTCTGTACTATTTGCTTCATCTTCGTCTGTGCTGTTTGCTTCATCTTCCTCTGTGCTGTTTGCTTCATCTTTCTTTGTGCTGTTTGCTTCATCTGTCTCTGTGCTGTTTGCTTCCTCTTCCTCTGTGCTGTTTGTTTCATCTTCTCTGTACTGTTTGCTTCATCTGTGTCTGTACTGTTTGCTTCATCTGTCTCTGTACTGTTTGCTTCCTCTTCCTCTGTACTGTTTGTTTTTCATCTGTCTCTGTACTGTTTGTTTCATCTGTCTCTGTACTGTTTGCTTCCTCTTCCTCTGTACTGTTTGTTTCATCTGTCTCTGTACTGTTTGCTTCCTCTTCCTCTGTACTGTTTGTTTCATCTTCCTCTGCACTATTTGCTTCATCTTTTTGCTTCTTTTTCATAATATAATATTTTGCTTCCAATTACAATCAGTGAAGAGAAATGAAAATGAAAGAAAAAAAAAATAAGTATAGGAATGCACTTAGTTTGACCGGGCTCTCATTTCAAAACAACTTGAGGATGTTGAAATATCTTAAGTAGTAGGTCCCAGAACCTGCTTGGGCTGTTGGGGCATCCGTTCACTCTCCCATCACCAGGCCAGAGTGTGCCACAGCAGACGCTGGGATAGTCAGGGTGAGCGGCTCTCGTTTGGCATCCGTCTGGAGTCTGAGACGCAGAGAATCCGCGTGCAGCATTCATTGCGGAAGGCCTGTGCTGTTTGCTTACGATCTGCTGTTAAACGTCTGTGTGTTACACTAAACAGGAAGCTGATGAGAGTAGTTGTCCTGATGACATGGAGTTATGTCATGGCAGACAGGCGGGGCTTGCCTGGCGTTAGTCTCCTTCGTTGACTTGCAAGTTCAACACAGACTCAAGATGCATGAAATGGTCAGCGTCTTTTTTTTTTCTGATAGTCTGTGCTCGATCCCAGCATTGGCAGACTGTGGAAGATCTCGCGCCCATATGTTTGTTTACATGGTGCATGTTTACATCAGTTAGCAGGGAGTGGCTTGATACATGACCCAAAATCCACCATATGAGAGTGGTATGTGTTCACAATGAATGACAGCCTCTCTCTCTCTCTCTCTCTCTCTCACTCTTTCTCTCTCTCTCTCTCTGTCTCTCTCTCTCTGTCTGTCTGCCTGTCTTTCTCTTGCTCTCTCTTTCTCTCTCTCTCCCTCTGTCTCTCTATCTGTCTGTCTATCTCTCTCTGTCTCTCCTTCTGTCTGTCTGTCTGTCATTCTCCCCTCTGCCTGTCTGTCTGTCTATCTGTCTGTCTGTCTGTCTGTCTGTCTGTCTGTGTCTGTCTGTCTCTCTCTCTCTCTCTCTCTCTCTCTCTCTCCCTCTCTCCTCTCTCTCTCTCTCTCTCTCTCTTTGTTAGTAGCTTTTTGTGTTTGTATAAGAAGGTAGCATCTTTGCATACAAGCTGATATAATCGAAAGTTGTCACAAAAGTGTTTCAACATTGTTCTGCTCTAGCAGTTTTAATAATGATGAAAAATACAAAGCATAGTCCTTTTAGCTTTCAGTACGAAAACAAAGCAAAGAAAAAAAAAAAAAAGAAGGAAGAAAAAACCCTGCTTGTGAAGATGTGTCCCAGGTATACCATTTTTCTGGACAATGGTTTACTGCTGATGGATAATCCATTAACAGGTCACGGGATGGACAGTCTGCTTTGGAAATCCCAACCAGACTGTGTAGCCGTAGATACCAACTCTTGAAGTTTTCATGTTTTACAACTGAACCTCTGGCGTCTTTTGTTTCTGCTTTTGTTTCAGTTAGTTAGTTTGTTTTTGCTTGCTGCTCAGTAAACTGTCATTATACTTCTTCATTATGGAAGGTGTTCCTCACTGTCTAACCTGCATTTGCAAGAACTGAGATTGGTATAAAGAGTACATGAGTGAGGATTTGTCGTTCCTTTCTCAGCTTATCGATTGAGGTTTTTTCTTCCATTTAAATCATGAAACTTTTTGGGGAGAGCACAGTAAAGAGAATTAGTCATTCATTTGGCACTGTGTTGATTGACGTCAATTAGTGACAAACTTCTCTGTTTGACGAATCCCTCTCTTTTGTTTTCTTTTTTTTTTTTTTTTTTTTTTTAAGTTCATGTATGACAATCTATCATTCATATGTCAGTTTATTGACTTCCAGCTAGTTACATTTCTTTCCTTTTAATCTTTTTTTTTTTTTTTGAGAGTGCATCCATGAGAATGTGTAATTCATTTGTCTTGTTTATTGATTAGTTTCTACATGATTACAATTTTTTTTCGGTTTATTGAAGATTTTTATGAGGTTGTTTATGATTTCATGCTCAGAACGTGAAGGAAAGCATCGTGGAAGACAACGACAAAAAGCTCATCAAGCGCCTCTTGAATGAACTGGAGGTAGGTGGATGTTTTTGTGGGTATTGATGTTTGCATTTTGTCGGTCAATCCATTCCTCTTTATATCCCTGGCTTTCTCTTACCCTCCATCTCAATCTCTCGGCCAGCTGCCTCCCACCCCCCCTCCCCTCTCCTCCTTACCTTCCTTCCTCTTTCCCTCCCTCCCCCTCTCTCTCTCTCTCTCTTGTTTTCTCTCCCCCCCCCCCCCCTCCTTTCTTCCATCGACCCCTCCATTCTGTCTCTGTCCATGTCTCTGTCTATGTCTCTCTCTGTCTCTTCCCTTTCTCACTGTATGTATGTATGTCTGTCTCTCTGTCTCTCTGACCCTCTCTCTCTCTCTCTCCAGTCCAAAAATTTTGATTATTTTTGTCGACATCACGATCTTTTTGTTAGATCAGTTGGTATTTGTTTACCTGCCCAAGACTCGATTGGGCTGTGAACCCATTTTCAGTCTAGGTCTGGCACTGGTACCCAGTAGACATAGCACAGTGGTTTCCAGGGACTGCCAAAAAAGATGGCACTAAGGTGGATTTAAAGATGTGAACACACACACACACACACACACACACACACACACACACACACACACACTTACACACACACACACACACACACACACACACACACACACACACACACACACACACACACACACACACACACACACACACCACCCCCCCCAAACGAGAGATGAAATTTGCCTAGCTGACTCACATGTTATGAGCACAGACCCACAGAAGGATGGACAGAGACTTGGTGGGATAAATGAAGAATGTGAGAAGCAGTTGTAGATTCCATTCTAAGAACAGAGTCTGTAAGTATGATCACCGTCAAGTTGCTGATGGAACACATCAATGTTCGGGGACAATCTTAAAAGAAGGAAAAGGAGAGTGCTGAAGAAAGCAGCAAGTGTCCCACTGGCATGCTGATGTCTCTGGTTAGACTAGTCTCATTATTCAGTTGTTCACGGTAATGCCTGCTACAACAGGCGGAGAGCATGTACAATCAGAACTGCAACAGCAGATTACTGCCCGTTGATCACCTGTGTCGCACACTCCTTTTTTTTTCTTCCCTTCTCTCCCATCTCCCCCTTTCATTCGCTCCACTCTTTTCCACTTACCGTCCATTTCTTGGCCTCTTCCCACGCCCACCCCTTTCCTCTCACCCATATTGTTAGTTAAAGAGCAGCAGTGTGTGAATGTCCTTTCCTGGATGCTTTTGTTGTCTGTCTGACTTATTTCTCCCGGAGCAGGGATCTTCCTTGCCCAGGTGGATAGGGATCTGTGTTGTCCTATATTCACTTCTCATTCCTGCACTCTCCACCGGGGTAGAAATCCCATGCCACAGTTTCAGGTATCAGTTTGCCTCCCTTTAATGGTATCAGTTTGCCTCCCCTTCAGTGGTATCAGTTTGCCTCCCTTTTAATGGTATCAGTTTGCCTCCCCTTCAGTGGTATCAGTTTGCCTCCCCTTTTAATGGTATCAGTTTGCCTCCCCTTCAGTGGTATCAGTTTGCCTCCCCTTTGATGGTTTTACTGATAGGTAACAGAGGGAATCCACATGTGCGTTAGCAACAAACTTGGTGTCACACTTTGTGGTAATTTATGTGATGCTTTATTTTATTTGATGCATCCACTTTGGATTTTCACATGATTGGTGTATTTAAAAAAAAAAAAAAAATCATTTTTGCAACATTCTGAAATTTTGATGAAATCTTTTAATTTTTGTAAAGATCAGTTGCTGGATTTTGAAAGACTTTTATTTGTGGTGAAATGCATCTTTACTTGCTTGACGACACCATGGATGATCAATTCATATGTTTTATTTAGCTGTATGTGTGGTCTACATGTATTTGTTTCATTTTTTTAGAACATGTATATTTGTGCATGCACCTGGGCTTGGCAAAGATTGCATGTAAACTTCCAATTTTGATAGATGTTAACCTGATACTTTTTACAGAACCTGTACACAATATCATCTAACATGTCTTTTGTTTGTTTATTGTGATTGATCACAAGTAAAAAAAAAAAAAAAATGTCAATGTTGTAAAATTAAAAATGTTGAAAAAAGGGTTAACTGCATATTTTTTTTATGACAGTTTCATGCAGGAAATGGTTGAATTCAGTGTTCTGTTGAGCTTGGTTATGTTCAGGTTTACTACACACACATGCGCGTGTGCGCGCACACACACGCACACACACACACCTGTGCACACACACATACACGTACATATATACACATTTACATTCGATAGCTAAAACATGAGAACGACACAGCTGTTCTTTGTTGTTTTCACTATGAAATTAAAATCGATTGCCAGCAGAGTCTTTCTCAGTGGTTCTTTCCAGAAAAAAAAGAAAAGATACAACAGATGGAGCCACAGAGGATAGTGAGGATAGAATCGGGGTGCGCTGCCTTGTTCTGATAATGGTATTGCAGTAATTTTACATGCAGGTGATGATAATGACCACAGTTTTTCTTCATGTTGATCAATGATTTGTGTCAGGATCGTCGGGATGAGCTGGAAGGCCTTGACCTTGCTATCGAGCGCCAGAAGCGCAGCCTCAAAGACATGAAACGAGAGGAGAGGAGCTTGAAGCGAGAGAGAGCTGATGTCCGTGGTGAGCTGGGGAAAACGCGAGAACGAAACAACAGAAAGCTGCAGAAAATGTGAGCCATTGCGTTAGTGTGTACTTGCCTATATATGTGCAAATGTGTAGGTATGGATATATATGTGTGTGTGTGTGTGTGTGTGTGTGTGTATGTGTACTCACGTGCTAGTGCCCTTCAGAAGTTTGTCATGGGAATACAGTCCTTTAAAGGTTGTTGGGTTGTTGCGTTGAATGTCTTTCATAATTTCTTCTTTGTTGTGTTTAACATACACTATACACTGTCACAGTACTGTGCCATGTTCACTTTTATCACCTGTGCCAAGAATTTTTTTTTTTTTTTTGTCCATCTTTTTTCTCAACTGATATGATCAGAGCATGATGTGCCTGTGTTTACATTTTCTTTTTTTTTTTAATACAGTAGGATTTACACATTAGTGTGACAAAAAAAAAAAAAAAAAAAAAAAAAAAAAAAAAAAAACCGAAAACAATTAATAGTGAACATGAACCAAGGAAGTATTAATCATCTTTGCATATCCATGTGCTTTGTCCTTGATACGTATGTTTATATAAATCTGATGAAGAGGGTATTAGGGTAATCATTTTTAGTGAACAAAAGTTGTGATTCTTGTGCCTGAATCGTGATGTATGTGAATTTGATATTGGAGTGAGGCATCACTTGGAGAAATAATGTTTTTTCGTGATTAGAATTCGGAGTGGTGAGGACAGCAGTTTTGATGAAGCAATGGAGCGAAGTCGGCAGCGCTATCTTCAGGATGAAATAGAATGCCTGGAGCGCACCTTGGCCAAGCGCCAGACCCAGCTGCGAGAGGCGGAGAGAGCTCTGAAAGATACAAACAGTGACCTGAAAGAGGCCAAAGAGCAGGTGTGTGTGTGTGTGTGTGATGTGTGTGTGTGTGTGTGTGTGTGTGTGTGATGTGTGTGTGTGTGTGTGTGTGTGTGTGTGTGTGTGTGTGTGTGTGTGTGTGTGTGTGTGTGTGTGTGTGTGTGTGTGTGTGTGAGTGTGCGTGTGTGTGTGTGTAGGAGAGAGAGAGAGAGAGAGAGAATGCCAGCAAAAGGCAAAGAGTCAAGGACATGAATAGCCCTCTGAGCAGGTGAAAGAGAGAGAGAGAGAGAGAGAGAGAGAGAGAGAGAGAGAGAGAGAGAGTCTGTGTGTGTGTGTGTGTGTGTGTGTGTGTGTGTGTGTGTGTTGAGGGAGCTGGAAAAAGACACAAAAAGGACCAGGTGTTTTCTGTTGATCATTTTGTATGATAATTGTCGGTGGTTTAATATAAATGTTTCCATGCATACACAAATTTGCTACATATCCTTATTTCCTTTACGTATTCACGTTGTACTGCTTTATGCAGCGTACAGTAAAAATGATGGAAGGAAGAAGAACACACAGTTGAAAAAGAAACCCATTGATCTATGATGGACTATTCCACCATTTCTTTTTTTGGTATGCACTGTACAGCACATAAAAAAGCAGTATTATAAAGCAAGTCTGGCCAGGGGACGTATTGGCATCCATGTTTGTTAACTGAAATGCTGAATCTGACTCCTGACTGGATGTGAACCAGGCACGAGAAACGGTGAAGCGCTATGATGATGACGCCACCACCAGTCTCCACAACGCCCTCAGTGAGCAGCAGGAGATCGACCGCCGGGCCAACGAGGTGGGGGGCGCGCAGCTGGTCAAGAACATGGACCAGCTGGCGCAGGTCAAGGTTGACCTGAAGAATCTGGAGCGTAAACGCAGCAAGCAGGCAGGAACGCCTCCTCAAAGACACATCAACCAGGTGAGATGAGGCCATCGTGTTGACCTGATGTCTGCTCTTGTAACTGCCCCCTTCCGCAGGAAAATCTTCCCAAGTAAAGGGGTACAATTTTGTTGTTGGTTTGTGAACAACAAACTGCACCATCCATTCTCATATTTTGGAAACCGTTTAGCAATATCCTTTGCAAGAAGTGGGAACAAATGGAAAAATTGATGTTTCAGTTTATTAACGCGTTCTTGTATTCGTTGGCTGTGTATATCATTAACCTGGTATTTCATCTCAAAATATAGGTCAGTGGCAAGAAGAGGAAAAAAAAAACATTTCATGTGGAAAGAAATCTTAACAAAAATACAGTTGAAGATAACATAAAAGAGAGAGAGAGAGAAAAGGCATTTTGCGTTTCAGTCTTCATAGGTGTTAGCTTTCTTCAGAGAGGCAACAGGAAGCCGGAATGAAATCCAGGCATCAACAGGTAATGATACACGAATGTAGAGAGTCCTGTGCTTCAAAGAACTCGCCATGCTCTAGTATAATGAACCTCACCAATACAAACTCTTCCAGTTAAACCTCCCACCATCCTTCCTCGTTTGTAACTTTCAACTTTCTTACATTTTTTTTGTAATTTCCAGTGATAATTGCATAACATTATAAGTTAATCGTAAAATATGCATTTTTGTTATGGATGCCTTTTTGTTTTGGAAAGAAAATAATTTTCAAAATAGTTTATCTGTTTGGCAGTTTTTGCAGATTTTATATGTTGGCTTTTTTTGTGTTTTTGTTTATTAGGTTTTTTTTTTTTTTTATTGATTATTAAAATAGATTTTTGCATTGTTTTAGTTTTCCACATGTTCATAATGAACGGAAGATTTCAAATAGTAGGTTCAATCAGTTCAATGCAGTTTTATTTGATGAAAAGAGCAACTTCCTTATCATTCATATGCATCAGATAAAACATGGAATATAGTGAAAATATCACGACCTGATAGTGAAATAAGGTACAACTGAGCAACTTAAAGGAAAATGATTTATTACAGGAGTTCAGGGAATATCTTCCGTCAACATCACATGATTATGCTTTTCAAAACACACCCAGTGGTACCTCTGTCATAAGTCAATAAAAATGGGTCTTTTTTTTCCCAGTATGATGCATTTTGATATCTTTAATATCTGTTTCACTTCTTGTTCATTTATGTTTTGTGGGGCTGAATAGACTTGAAGTCTTGTCAAATTTGAGTTTGATATTTATACTGGCAAATATAATAGCCTCCAAAAGTATTGTAATAAATTCTGTCAACAATCTGGACAGTGTACAATATAGATAATAGTAGTTGCATATGTTGTAAGCAGTATAGCTGTTACAGTTGGCAGTAAAGTTCATGTATGTGGTATGACCAGTACTGATGTTACAGTTCAATGGCAGTATAGTTCATGTATGTGGTATGGCCAGTACTGATGATACAGTTTGGCAGTATAGTTCATGTATGTGGTATGGCCAGTACTGATGTTACAGTTTGGCAGTATAGTTCATGTATGTGGTATGACCAGTACTGATGTTACAGTTGGCAGTATAGGTCATGTGTGTGGTATGACCAGTACTGATGTTACAGTTTGGCGTATAGTTCATGTATGTGGTATGGCCAGTACTGATGTTACAGTTCAATGGCAGTATAGTTCATGTGTGTAGTATGACCAGTACTGACTGATGCCAGTGTGGCAGTATAGTTGATGTGATGTATGTGGTATGACCAGTACTGATGTCACAGTTGGCAGTTTAGGTCATGTATGTGGTATGACCAGTACTGATGTTACGGTTGGCAGTATACATTATGTATGCAGTATGACCAGTACTGATGATACAGTTTGGCAGTATAGTTCATGTATGTGGTGTGACCAGTACTGATGTTACAGTTTGGCAGTATAGCTCATGTATGTCGTGCGAGCACCGTGGACGTTGGCATCAAAGAGCTCACACACACTCAATCTGTTCGCAGGTCATCTCCAAGAAGGACACGGAGTTCCGTGAGCTGGACAACAAAGTGAAAGCAGCTCAACAAAGGTTTTTGTCATTTTTTTTTTAAACTCTAAAATAAATTGCAGTAGAACTTATGGCTGGTGTGTGTGTGTGTGTGTGTGTGTGTGTGTGTGTGTGTGCGCGTGCGTGTGTGTTGTGTGTGTGTGTGTGCGCGCGTGCGTGATTTTGGAAGCAATGATCATGAATCCGTAACACAACCATTTCAAACAAAACTTCATGCTCACAGTGTGTTTGCGTGTGTTACTTCGCTTCAACCAGCCTACAAAACTTCATGCTCTCAGCGTGTTTGCCTGTGTTACTTCCCTTCCCACACAGCCTGCAGAGGGTGCAGGAGGACCTGGCCGTGTCGACGCAGCGGGAGAAGGAGACGGTGGATGCGCTCAGGGACAGCGAGGACATCCTCAGCAAACGCCGCGCAGAGATTGCCCGCATGAGAGACCAGGTCAGGTCAATTTGTGAGCTGTCCGACCTCTAATGTCCGATCCAACAACTTTTGTGGATTAGGTTCCATGCTTTCCTCCCTTGTGTAGTGCTCTAACCTGTATTTTTTTTTTTTTAATTTCCTTTCCAGCTTGGTTCTGTTCTGTTCAGTGTAAGTCTTTTATTCTAAAATTGAAAAAAAAAAAAAAAATCTCTTTAAAGTATCATATAATTTGGCTGATTCCTTGTTATACTTACATCAAGCATGCAGTGGACACACTTCCTTCATGCTTTTGCTCACACACACACACGCACGCACACACACACACACACACACACACACACACACACACACACACACACACACACACACAGACACATACATACACACACACACACACACACACACACTCACACACACACACACACACACACACACACACACACACACACACACACACACACACACATTTGACTTGCATATATGATTGCATCAAACACGCATGCATGCATACACGAAAGCACACACATATGCTGGCACACACACACACACACATGCGTGTGCACATATATGCTCAAAGGTAGGCACACTCTGCTGCTGTTGATTAAAAAAAAAACTCTCGTCCATCAGTTTGCTATGAATGACTAAACTAGTGTGTGCCATGTATGTAGTGTGTTATCCCTAGATGATTAGAGATAGTTTTCTTTGTCATCTTTGTTTTCTGGGAGTTGTGAAACGGTGTACCCAGCTGTGTGCTAAATCTTCTGTACAGTGCGATTAGCAAAGGAAGGTGTGGGCTACAGGTTTTCACAAAAAAATTCGGTACAGTGTGATTAGCGAAGGAGGTGTGGGGGCTACAGGTTTTCACCAAAAAATTTCGGTACAGTGTGATTAGCAAAGCAAGATGTGCGCTACAGGTTTTCACCAAAAATTTTCGGTACAGTGTGATTAGCAAAGCAAGGTGTGCGCTACAGGTTTTCACCAGAACTCTTCGGTGCAGTGTGATTAGCAAAGCAAGGTGTGCGCTACAGGTTTTCACCAGAACTCTTCGGTGCAGTGTGATTAGCAAAGCAAGGTGTCAGCTACAGGTTTTCACCAGAACTCTTCAGTGCAGTGTGATTAGCAAAGCAAGGTGTGAGCTACAGGTTTTCACCAGAACTCTTCAGTGCAGTGTGATTAGCAAAGCAAGGTTTTCACCAAATATAAAGGAAGACAGAAGAACAGAAGAAGAATGACAAGCATGAAGAAAAGAAAAGCAAATAGTTATGAATATATGAATATGTCGTGTGTGTGTGTGTGTGTGTGTGTGTGTGTGTGCATGCATGTGTGTGTGTGTGTGCATGCGTGCGTGTGCATGTGTGCGTTTAAGAAAACATGCCGATCTAACTTCCTTAAGATTTAAGTAAACAGAATTGTACTGAATTTGATTGATGTAAAAAACAACAACAACAACAACAACAACAGTAACAAAGAAACAAGGGAAAACAACAATCTTAAATCATAAATGATTTAGATGTTTAAACTAAAGTGTTACCTTGGTCACAAAAAAAATCACCGAAACACATGAATCTTCTCTTCATTCAGTAATGATATACTAGAAATAGATTAGTTGCTTCACCCAGGCAACTGTTTTGGTCATATTTTAAAAAGAACCAAATAAAAGAAATAACAAAAGCTTACAAGCTGTGCCTGTGTGGAAAGGTTATTCTCTTTACTTTTAAAGGTTTCAGACCTTTGTCACGAGTGCTGTTTTAAAATTTCTGTCATTTTTTTCAAAAACTAAATTTTAAATCTAAAACAGACTGAAAACAAATGTGAAAGGTATGTATACTTGCCTTTAATCGTTTGTCCTGTCCCTTAGCAAAGGTATTGGGGTCAGTCCTTTGCACCAGACTGATGTTTCCTCAGTCATAGAAACATCTTCAGTAACACTTCACATCAACAGGAGGAAACTGTAGATGGACAAAAAAAAGAGAGAAATTTTTTTGCAGTTCACTGGTTTGAAGGTCACATGTTAGAAGAAAAAAAAAAAAAAAGTGCTCCGCCAGTACATCAGTTTTGGCATGTGACAGATTGTGAGCGGCGCTTCAAAGCGTAAGCCTCGGTGCAGGTCCACTGAGGTAACTCTGGGTACAGAGAGCTAACTTGATCTGAAAAGATTAATGCAGTGCTGATCTGGATTGCAGTGAGCAACAAATGAACGTGTGTCGGAGCTTGGCTGTGCTGCTTTAGAGCTTGTAGAGAGCTTTAAGGTCCCTTAACTCCTGCTCTTAGATGTTGCGATGCGACAGTAGAGCCCTGTAAGTTCGAGTTAGCAGAACGGATTAATTCATGTATATGTTTTTCTCTTCTTCAGGACAGTAATAAACCGTAACAATCTTAGTCCAGACCAACTGCAGAGACTACAACTGCAGCCTTTCTGAACGATCAGCATGCATGATTAAACATTATTCGCTGCACCCCCCCCCCCCCCCCCCCCCCCTCCCCCCTGTTGTGTTTATCATCATTACTGGCTTTTGCCACTTGCTCATCCAGATTCAGATCCTGTGAGAGGCATTGCCTGGTTTTGAGAGGAAAGTTCTAGAACCATCCAAGAACCAGGCTGACTGAGTGGTTAGGTTGTAGCGCCGCTGGCAAATGAAGCACCAAGCCAGGAGGCATGTTGACAGACTGGTGGCTGGATGAAATGATCCAAACACTAGAGTTGACAGAAAGACATTAAAACAAGGAAAAGTCGAAATATTTCCTGCAGTTCGTCAGTCTCAGTACTGCCTGATTCATATGAGTCCTGTGAACAGCTTCTGTTCTGCTGAACAGTTAAAAGTAGGATAATCGATCACCAGAACAGCCTGGGGCCCACCCTGTGACAGGAATAGTTCAGGACATACCAGGCTGGAAAGCAAACCACATACACTGATTGAGTATACTGTTAATTTTAAGGTAAAAACTAATAGTCTATATTTCATATCCCATGAAAAAAAGGCTCTTGCTAGTTTTTCTTACGCTGTGGAAGTGAATTCCATGTTTCTTGGGTGTGCTTGGAGATTTGGGGTTGATGTGTACCTGACGTGAGTTGCATGACCGATGCAGTGTTAACACGTGGTGTTTTCTGTCTCGGTGGCAGTATGGGGGAAGGTTAAAAAAACGCCCTGGCGCAGAAGGTATACATCTCTTTGGCTGGCAGTGTTTTGTGGGGCTTTGTGGAGTGATGATCACGGCAGTAATATCACCTTCTGTTTTCAGTGTGCTTTGTGACGTCTGCACTGGGTTTTGCCATGTAATCTGTGGTTCATTTTATTTTGTTTTAACATATTTCACTTCATTTTGCAGTTTGATAAAAATGGTTAGATTGATTCGTTACATGTTGTCATTTCTGTTCTTTTCTTGATAATTGTTGTTTTATTTTGATGATTAATGTTACACATGCTTTTGTGTCTGTTGTAAAGGAATGGAGAGTGTGTTGTGTTTGTGGTAGACAAAAAGGAATGGAGCTGAGAAAAAAGAAAAGTTAATGATTTCACGTAAGTTAGTTTACATGGCTACAACAGAGGCACTGTGATTGACATTCACTTTATAACTGCGTTACTGATGTCAAATCCTTGGAGGAAGTCTCACACTTGGGTTGTTTTAAGAGGTGCCGCTAACTCACTGAGACATGGGTTAAACCTAACACGCTGTAAGTGAATCCCCCTGCCCTGTGCGTCGGTACTCATCTGTTGTCAACTCCCTGCCCCCTGTAAGTGTCATTTTTGTACAGTGAAGACTGAGGTGCAGATAAGAGTGATGGTGAAAGTGAGTGCGCCGGGCATTTAGTTGTAGTCGGCTAACATAGTGGAAATGTGTTATCATAGACTTGTCGTCATCTCATGACGTAACGCTTGCACTATATACGAACAGTTTATTTGACTTTCACAGAGTGGCCATGGTTTGAACATTTATTTCATGTTCACCATTTTTTCATGAGTGCCACTTACACATTTACGCAATCTGTTAAGTCATATCATGAAATTCCTGAAAGGAAAAAAAAAAAGTAAGAAAGAAAGGAATTAAAAAAAAAGGATAAGTGTGAGAGGTCTTTGTGCTTACTTGAAAATGTTTTTAGTGTTCATCAAGAAATGCAATCGGAAGAAAAAAAGAAGAATGTTCCATCAGAGTAATGATCTGTTTGGCCTGTAAGTACATGCACTGTCAGATCTTTCAGCAGTCACCTGTGGAAATGAGAATTAATCTCATTCAGCCAGTGTGTTTGGGAAAAAAGTGACTTCTGACCTGCCTCAGAGAGTCATTATCGGAGAGAAAAAACTGCACTGTTGTAGGTCAGCTAGACAGGATTGCTGACAGGTCAAAGGTTAGACTAATGGGTTTGAAGCTCCTGTGTGCATAAAAGCACACCCACTCACACCCCCTCTTTGTTCACCCCTCCTACTTCTGCTCCTGTCCCCTCTAAATTCCATGTCCTGCTGTTGGTATAATATCTGCACATGACAGTTGTTGGTGGGTGGAGTGCTGCAGTTTAACCTTGAACTCCTCATCATTTCATGAAACAATACGAAGTACAAGTCATTGCATGAGTGAAGGACCAGTATGGATGAGTGTTGTTCATTGGTATCCTATTCCTAGTCTATTCCTCTTCTGTATGATATTATACACAACTATTGTTACTGCTTGACATGTTGATACCCTTCCTCATCATCTTTTTTTTTTGTTTGTTTTTATTATTTTTCTTTTGGATGCTGTTGTCGTTCGTAAAGTTTTGCTGTTCTGTGCCGAAATATGAGTGATGTCAGATTATGAGATTTGTTCTAATTTCAGTTCAAAATTTTGTATTGCTTTGCACATTTTATACATAATCATATTGCATTTATACTTATTGTTTGAGTGTGTACATTGTTTCTTAATGACAGTGTTTTATATGAATGCAGTTTTGTCCGTTCAAACTTTTGTTTTGACTTGCTTTTTTTAGATACATATTGCCTTGCATCTCAGTTGTTACGTTGAAATACCGGTAGTAAGTCACTGATTCATGATAGAAGAGGAGGGGGTTTGGGATGGGAATGTAAGGAGGGCTACATGTGCCATGTTTTTTTTTTTTCTTTTTAAGCATGGAGAATATATATCAAAAGACATCTAGTTCTATATGGCAAAATTTGAAATGTGTATATGTACAGTGTCTGCCTTTGATGACCAGATGTAATAAACATGTTTGTCGTCGCATTCAGAAATCTGAAAATGAATTTGAAATAATTCTGCCAGTGAACATGGAAAACCAAATTACAGGACAAAACATGATGCATTTTTGATCTCTTAGGTCTTCTTCAGGCAAGATGAACAACACTCAGGACAACGGAAATGAAGAACGAGCAATCACTTCTCAAATTCAATGCCCATTTTGCGCCGAATTTGAGAAGATAAGTGATTGCTCGTTCTTCATTTGTGTTGTCCTAAGTGTTGTTTATCTGGCCTGAAGAAGACCTAAGAGGTCGAAATGCATCATGTTTTGCGTCCCAGCTCCCCATTTTTGTCTTGTAATTTGCCCATGTTAATTGGCAGAGTTCTTTCAAATTCCTTCTGGAATTTGTTTCAATTTCTGCCTGCAGTCACACAAGCTTAATTTGAAACTAATCACGTTCATAGTTTCCATGCCTACCGGGGATACACAGTTCTGTTGAAGTGAACTGTGCGACAGGTTGTTAGCCCACCGTTTGGATTACAGTAGTTTGCATTTACTTTGAAATGTTATCATCACTGAAATATGTCGTGAACAAAAAAAAAGAATAAGCAATAATGTTATTGTAAACTATATTTGGTATGCTGTTAATACATCTAATTTGATAAAATTCTCATGGTTAAGTGGCAGCTAAAAGTACTTTGAGCAAATGTAGCCTTATAACATAAGTACTGTATTGTTGAGCCAGTGACTGAGGATTTGTAGTATAGGGGCTTGCGGAATTGAGCTATTTAAATTTTCTTTATTTCTGACCTGTACTAGCTTCCATCCTTGTTAAACATAACAGTAACAGTGGCTGGAGAGAGAGAGGAGAGAAAAAGGGGGGAGGAGAAGGGGAGAGCCAGAGCCAGAGGTAACTTTCAGTGCAAGCTTTTTAAGATAGAGTCTGTTTATGATACAGTGGACTCACTCCCACCCCCAGCCCCCCCCTCCACTCTCGATAAAGACCCTTTCAATCAGAACTCCCTCATTTTGAATATGTATCTGTCTACAGCAGAGTGACTTCTGATGAAGATGCCCTTCCCTTATATATGTGTGTGTGTGTGTGTGTGTGTGTGTGTGTGTGTGTGTGTGTGTGTGTGTTTGACATTTGGTCTCTTTTGTCCAGAGTGAAGTGACCTTCCATAGTAAATTCACTTTCTTTAAATACCTTTTTTTTCTGGAATAGTTGGTCTCTGTCTACTCCAGAATGACCTCCCTTGAAAGACTAGTTTTTCTTTTAGCATCTGATCTCTTTGTCCTCTCAAGATCGACTTCCCAACCTGATTTTCTCCCTTTGTCTCCTATTCACCGCCAAAATTCCTTTTCAGAATTTTGAGGTTGTTATCAAGAAGTACCAGTGTTACAGTAATCAGAAAAAAAAAAAACAGTATGTAATGTTGTCTGCCTGCCTATTTCTATTTCTGTCTTTTACCAACAACAAGTGACAAATTCATAGAATGCGTGCGCGCGCATACACACATGCACGCACGCACACACACACATGCACGCATCCCCATGCACGCATCCCCCCCCCACACACACATGCACACACATGCACACACACACACACACACACATGCACACACACACACACACACACACACACACACACATACACACACACACACACACACACACACACACACACACACACACACACACACACACACACACACACACACACACACACACACACACACACACACACACACACACACACACACACACACACACACACACACACACACACACACACAAACTACACACAGACCAAACAAAAATCTAAGATGGTGCCCAGACAGTAGTGTTTCTGTTGACCACCAGGTGGATAGCCAGCGGGCAGAGCTGGAGCGGCTGGACCAGCAAGTGGGGCGCAAGAGGACAGAACTCCAACTCCTGCAGGAGAACCAGGAGAGGCGCCAAGCGGAACTCACCTCCCTCCTCCGCCAGGCAGAGGCCGAGTTGTCCAGTAAACAGAGAGAGATTAAGGTGAGAGGGGGGTACGGTGGAAAGGTGGCATAACCATGAACAAAGACATGTGCATGTTTGTGTTTTGGTTATGTCCATAACTATGGGAAAATACACACACAAAAAAAAATGTGTAGATTACTTTGCCACCAGATTAACTCAGCAAACGCTAAACTAAGAAGCCTTGACGTAATGGTTTTTTTTTGTGCAGTCCAAGAAAACGAAACAAAAACAGCAAACAACCAACCAAACAAAAACCCAATGGAGACAAACAGATAATGGGGAGAAAAACAAAATGCTACTAAGTAAATCCTCAGTCGCCATGGAATGACTTCACCAGGGTTTCAAAAAGAGAGAGGGGTGGAGTGAAGTGGGGGGGGGGGGGGGGGGAGGAGAGGTGGAACAGAACTTGAATGAAAAAACACGGAACTTAAGTATACATAGAGAGAAAGTCTTTCTTTGATAGCTTAGGGAACCATTGACTTACGTGTGATGAACAGAACCATTCGTTTGCACCATGCCCAGAGCTGACGTCTGTTGGATGGGTGAATCTCTTCAGTATGTCGGGCCTGGAGATGACTGTGGCAGACCACCCCTGGTGTCAAACACAGAACATCTTCAGGAGGTAGTAGGCATGCTGCAATGGTCACTCAACCAGTGATGTTGCTGTTGTCTGAATGTTCATCACAGCATTTCCATGGGCGGTGAGAAATGCCCGGTGGTGTTCACCTCCACTTCAGCTATCCTGGTGCACGCTGGGGGTTTTGTGTTTCCATAACCCCCGCTGAACACTGACGTTGGTTGCGGGATCTTTAACACACAAAAATTTGATCTGCTGAATGTGTGTATCTGATGTATTGTGTGTGTACACACAGAGGGGATGCAGTGGCTGCCAGGTCTGCACTTACATTGTGCTGGTGGAGGGGAAGGAAAGCCTGCAGCCCACTTCAGGACCACAGCCTGCCAGGGCTTGGGTCTGTGTGCCTCAGATTGAGAAAGGAAGGTTCTAGACCCTCCTTCATCGCACCCATTGTGGATTTATAGCTGGTGAAAATGTGGAGGTTTGACTGGAAAAGCAAGCAGGTTTTTTTTTTGCCAAAAACAGTTGACACAGTCTTTGTAGTTTGACAAAATGAAATAAACATCAGGTGAGGGGAACATTTGTACATGCCAGTATACCTGCTTCATTCCACTGTCTCAAATGTCTGTGTCTGTCTGTCTGTCTCTGTTTCACTTGTTGTCCCTCTGTCTGTCTGTTTCTCTCTGTCTTTCATTCCTTGCCTTTCATTTTGGGTGGCTGTCTAGGGTCTGTCTGTCTGTGACTGTCTCTGTGTGGGACCATTTTTGTCTCTTTGCCACTTTTTTTTTGTCTGTGTGCCCCTGATTCTCTCTGTATCAGTCCCTCCCTCCCTCCCCACTACATTCTCGCTCTCCCTCTCTCTCTCTCTCTCTCCCTTCCCTTCCTCTCTCTGTCTCTTGTCTTCCTGCCTCTTTCTCTCTCCCTCTTCCATCTCCCTCTCCTTCCCTCAGCTCACAAACATCTCCATCTCACTCGTGCAGGACGAGCAGGCGGAGCTGGAGCAGCTGGACGGGCAGAAGTCGGACCTGCTGTCCATGATCAAGAGCAAGCGCGGGGAGCTGCACAAGGTGCAGGAGGAGGAGGTGCAGCAGGAGGAGGAGGTGCTGCAGCGCCTGACCAGCTCCGTCAACAAGAACAAGTCCGAGCTGAAGCACACCTACGAGATGCAGAAGCTGGAGCAGAACGAGCTGGACAACCTCCGCACCAGCACGCCCAGAAGATGGCCGACCTGGAGAACACCCAGCGCCAGCTGTTGGAGGTGGGGGGAGGGAGAAGGGAGATGAAAGACAGCTTGTTGGAGGAGACAGGCAGGAGAAAGAGAGGAGGGGGATAAGGGGGGAGGGGTGTTGTTGTTGAAAGGAAAGAAAATGTTTTCCACAGATGGGGTCAGCAGTATCAGAACTCAAAACATTCCCCTGTCCTCCATGTGGAACAATCCTATGCTGTAACAGTTTCCTGTACTGGAAGAGGAATTCACAAATAATGATGCGTTTCAACTTATGCTTGCGTTTGTATATCCGTTGACTGGTCAATCTTTAATCTCCTTTATTCCGTTGAAAAGAATGGAGGTCAACGGCTAAAGACAGAAGCAATGAAATATGATAGGAAAGAAATTTTCTGGTAAATAATTTTCGCAGAATATTTGAAAAAATCGAAAGATACTTTGTATTTCAATCCTTTGTAGGTACATTTTTTCCAAAGCAAACTCGCTTCTAAGCCGGGCTTCGACAAACAACAAAACACCATCACAAAAGAAAGTCAGAGAGCAAATATCTTTTTAACACTAATATTTCAAGTTGCAAAGTGAAACTGCAGGCGGATGTACTTCTTAAATAAATGTCAGCGAGCTGGAGAAACTGAAAATTAGTCACAAGACAAAACACAATGCGTTTCGCTGAAGCGATCTGAAGCGATCAAAGCTAAGTGCACCGTCGTTATTTTATTTGTTTTTTGTTTCCACCGCAGAAGACCTAAGAGGTCGAAACGCGTTGTGTTTTGTCTTGTGACTCGTTTGTCCACGTTTCTCTGGGTGGTTCGCTGACATTTATTTAAGATTCACTAATATTTCAGTTTCAGAAAACTGTCCGTATACCTATCGGCAGAAGTCGGAGCTGGAGCAGCTGAATGCGGAGACAGCTCGGAAGGCTGCCGACTGGATCGTCTGCGTCAGGGGGTGGACACGAGAACGATGGGCGTGGAGATCCTGACCTCGGAAGGCAGCACTGGAGGAACGTATCGGCACGTTGTCCAGGGAGCAAGGCCTGCTGGAGGACAGCTGTCGGTCACTGGACGACAAGCTGAACACCATGAAGCGGTGTGTGGCGGCAGTGTGTCTGGTGTTTCATGCATAAGGAGATGTATGTGTGTGTGTGTGTGTGTGTGTGTGTGTGTGTCTGTGTGTGTGTGTGTGTCTGTGTGTGTATTTGTTTGTTTGTGCATGCACAGGCATGCATATATATTTACCCACTGAAGATTGAGTCAAATGCTTGTATACATACATACATCACACACACACGCGCGCACACACACACACACACACACACACACACACACACACACACACACACACACACACACACACATACATACATTCACTGATTTTTGATTGATTGATTGATGTTACTTACAGCCTAGCCAACCACAAAGGACATACCAGGGCTGTCACCTTGTTCGAGTCAACTCTTAAAATAGATCAAACACACACATGCATGCATACATGCATGAACACATGCACACACACACACACACACACACACACACACACACATTCATAAAACAGATTTCCTAAAAAAAAAACAACTTGAGTACATTTCAGTAAAAGCTTTCATCCATACAGTAGATGAAAATGTTTTATGTTTTTAAGAAACTCAAATATCATATCAAGCAGGATATCTCAGAACAAGATTTTCTCAGGTTCTGCTGTAAAGCATTTGTGTCTGACTTCATTTGAGTCCCAGTACTCTGTAACAGCATGTTGTATAGAGAGTGTATACCACGTGGAATGCATAATGGAGCTTCTTCACCTTTTGAAAGATTCGAGTAGGTATGCAAATGGCACAAAACTGTTTTTTCTTTATGGCCATGAGTGGCCCAATGATAAAGATTGATTAAGGTTTGGATGGATTTGAAAAGATTGTTATATCTGTCATCGAGTTTCAGTCTTCTCGCGTCAGAGGTCTTTGATGTAAATCTGAGCTTCAGGTGTCGGATTGGTGCGAGGAATAGAGAATGTGCTTGATCATTATTTGTGGCATTCTGGGTAAGTTCATCAGTCACTTCACTGCTTCAAATGCCAACATGACTGGGAACACCAGCAAACACTGTGTTGTAATCATCAGATTCCAACAACGTATACAGTTCAAATTCAGCAGTAGAGAATGATCGAGGGTGCGGTCAGCAATGGCCTCCAAAGCAGAAAGGGAGTCAGAGAGAATGAGGAAGTCTTCATGATTTGATAGAGAGACCAGTTGAAGAGCCAGGACCAACACACGCATGGACACACACACAGACACACACAGCACACAGACACACACACACACACAGACACACACACACACACACACACACATACACACATACACACAGATAGGAGATAGGTCAATGATTAAGAGTACAGTGAAAGTGTGCAAGACAGAGAGGAAGTGACAAACTGTGTGCATTTATGCATGACTGTATATTGTGTGTGCATTTGAGAGTCATGAGTGCTGTGTGTGTGTGTGTATGTGTGTGTGTGTGTGTGTGTGTGTGTGTGTGTGTGTGTTTAAGATAAACAGAAAATACATGTAAAGCCCTTCATTCTGCTGTCTGCATGTGCACAGATCCCAGCGTGTCACGGAGGAGAAGATCGAGGTGGGCAGCCGACGCCTGGAGACCCTGGAGGAGCAGCTGGCACAGAGAGAGAAGGAGATGGAGGACTCCAGCCTGCAGCGGACCATTCTGCAGAAAGACGTCCAGATGTTGACACAGAACGTCAAAGGTACGGTGGGCTGTGTGTTGTGTGCATGTGTGCGTTTTTGGATGGTAACCTTCATCTATGCCGTACTGCACAAAGATGTTCAAATGATGAACCAGAACCTGACAGATGTGCGCACATGTCAGTATTAAAAAAGGATGTTTATAAAGTCTCCAAACAGTATTTGTTTGTTCACAGAATCCTGTTTGATGTGTTTATGGTTTTTCTAACTACATGCATTGACAGTATTGGTAAATTGTGTGTCACTCTCTCCAAGTTCCACTCTGTCTCATAATTTGTCACCCCTCCTCCCTCTGTCCCTTTCTCCTTTTCTCATGTTCTCATCCACCTCAGCATGCTTTGTCTCTGCCTACTGGCTCTCAGGTTCTTGTGTGACTGTAGTACTGATGTATGTGACGAGGTATGTGAATAAGAATGGCAAAGATAGTGGAAGACCTTTATGGAGGATGGAAAGACAGAAAAAATGAATGCATGTCTCCTGTCTAATCTCAGTTTTCTCCTGTGCGGCTCCCATTCTCTGACTGCAGCAGTCTTTCAAGTGATCTTCATACATGTTCAAGTTTGTGGATTTATGTCCATGTCAGGAGTTGGAATACACAAAAGAGAAGCAAAGCTAACTGGAGAAACGAAGGATAGAGGGATAAGGCAAGAAAGAATGAGAAACTAATACTGGACAGAAAGAAGATTCTCAAACTGGCTGGTTTACCTTTTGCCGTGTTCAAAACTCAAGAGAAAAGTAACGGTGCAGTTGTTGCATGTCACTCTCTGCAGATGGTCTCAATGAACTGTCAAGCTCATCAAAAGTCATGTTTTTATTGTGGATGTCTGTCTGCATTGGGTCTTGGTAAACCTTGACACATGTCTGCCGTTTGCCAGGCCAGTGGGAGTGAGAGCTAGATCTCAACATCATGAGTTGAAGCTAGGCTGTAGCAACGATTTCCTTCAGCGTGGAGCTTTCCAGACGTTTGTGAGTGTGTTCCCTCCATGGGGGAGCCGCATATTAACTTGAGAGAAGCATCCTGCTCTGAAGGAAATTTGATGTTGCCAGTATGCCAGCCACATACACCTTGGTCTGTGCCTTCGTTTTGTTACCTTTTCTGTCTTCTTTCATTTTTATAATTTTTCCTTTTTTCTCTGTCACATCATGCCAGATAAAGAACTGTCTAGTTGCTGTGTGTGTTCTTTGTGTGGACAGACACCCAGACAGAGCTGCAGCAGCTTCAGGAAAACACATCAGCGATGCTGAAGCCACCCTGACCAACCTACAACAAGATCTCCGTGCCGAGCAGCAGAAAAGAGATGCTGCCCACGCAGAGGCTCAGAGGCTGGCTGACTCCATTCGCCACAGCAATGCTGCCTATGAAGAGGCCATCCGCCAGGAACGTGCCAAGCAGGAGGAGCTGCAGGACTTGGTTCGAGGCATCGAAGATCGAGAAGAGAGAGCATGATGATGCAAGAAAGGTGAGAAAAGTTGAGACAGCTGGGTTAACTCTAGATGTTTTTTGATTTCAGGATTTTTGTAAACCGGATCTTTCATCATAAGACTACAGCCAGAAAGAGTCATCGATGCTCTCTGGTCTAATCATGAACTCTCTTTTTTTTTCTTTGCATCATATTGTTTTAGTTTCAAGATTGTTAAAAATTCTTTCTATGTGCATCTGTTCCATATGTACTAGACCATGACAAACAGTGACAGCAATGCACGTAAAGATTAGAAATGAATGAATAAATAAATAAGTGTGTACAGGACAGAGGGACTACAATCAACAGCGCATTCACTTGTAAGAATGGGCTTTCCTGTATGTGTCCACCTGTGTACAGGTAGCTGTTCTCAGTCTTCAGAGGCTACGTGCCAGTGTATTGTTTTGATGACGCACTGAATGCAAACAAGGATTACCTGGTGATGTACAGCTGATCTTCAGCTCTGGAAGCGTTTGGGCTCCAGACAATGTTGATGAGGGGGAATGCACTGATGTCCACCTCCAGCCATCCACCAGTGATGCCAGCTTGTCATACCTGCGGAGAGGACTGTTCAGATGGGATCTGATGACCTCATTCTTCCACAGTGACTGTACACTAGCTCACGTGCTTGAGGGCTGGACAATCCGGAAATAAACAATAGAGACCAGACCGATCTTTGGGAGACAGTGCAGTGCACAGAGTTGTAGAGTTCCATCAAAAACTGATCAAAGAAGACAGCTGGCTAATGTTTTTGTGAGTGCTTGTGCTTTCTGTATTTGGAGCCACTAATTTTAAAGTTGATGACTATACAAATGGTCGTTTTGTAGTAGGACAGGATTTCATAGGGTACTGTGTTGGGTACACTTTATAACAAATCATGGATTCTAGATTGTTTCTTTAAGTCAAACAGCAGTTATTGTATAGGAGATTTTGTTTTTATTCGTCTGTCAGCATCGCTGTCTTAATTTTTGTAGGCATGTGTTGTCTGTGTGTATGTTTGCCTTTGTATGTGATTCTAAGCGGAGTTCATGGTAGGATGTGTTGGTGATGTCAGAACAGGTGACACTTCTTGTTCTTTGATTCCATCTCATGTTGGTGCCCTTTCTGTCTGACAGGCGCGCCATTGCCTGTAAGTTTTAAGTGTGTTGTCATTATTGCAGTTTGGGATCTTCAGTACACATTGCCATTTCTTGTAAGCATTTTGATAGAACAAGGACATATTTTATTGCCATATGAAAACCAGAGGTTTTGTGGGGCACAGAAGATCAAGTTCAGACATTCAACTAAACTAAACTAATCCCAGCGTTGTCACATCTTGCAACATAACATTAGTAGCAGAAAGAAAAAGCACAGTGTGTATCAGAGTCTGATTAAATTTTCTGTCTCCGAAGAGAAAAACACAACACAGGATATACTGGGCAAGTACAGGTTGGAAGCAGTCCAATAACATGAGCTCTGAGGGTTTTGTCATGTTAGTCTGCGGTGGAAAATCAGTTTTTTGTGATCCTTGTCATTAGGTCATAACGTTGTTGGTCAAATAATTTGCAGTCATCGAGAAAATGTAGTTCGTCCTCAACGACGTGGCATGTTGTGCATAATTTGTTTTCTCTGTCAGTGTTGGTATAACGGCCCCTCTCAATTTGGAGTTCATGGGCACTTATTCGTAATCTAGTTAGTGCTCGTCTGCAATCTGTGTCAGTGTGTTGCTCCAAATAAGCCGCCTGTTTGTATTCGGTAGTAACTGTGGCATAAAATTTGAGCTTGGATGTGCTTTCGTTCTTTTGTTTCTCTTCCAGAACTCATATAAAAACGTTTTCCAGCTTCGCATTGATTAGAAACTTCAGGCGAGTCACACTAAATGTACCTTGATTTTCCCAGACATGCTGTAATCCTATCGTTGTTGAAGGTTTGTCTTATAAACTTCGGCCATTTGCTTTCTTCGGTGCCCTGAGAGATCATTGACTGATAAATCTGTTGTTGGTAAGAGTCTTGGTCTGACTCTAATATGTGTATCCAGAATGCGATAGTCTGGGTTATCACTTTAAAAGTAATCGGGAATCTCCCCAGTTCGCCCCAAACCGGTAATGTCATTGCTTTTCTATGAACTCTTAATAATTGCCTGCAGAATTTAATGTGTGCGGTTTCATGTGGGAATTTGTTTGCAAGACAGGTTTTGAACAAATGCTGCATTTTCTTTTCTTGACATATTTCATCTTTGTATTGGTAAGAGGATGGGAACCACACCTCCAACCCATATGTGAAAATGGGAGAGACTAATGAGTCGAATAGGGTTGTAACTGTTCTCATATTTACATTTTGACCATAAAACGTTCTCTTCAAGGTATGTGCGGCTTTATTCCCCTGTCTTGCTAAGTGTTCTTGGGCTTCTGTAAAATATCCGTTTTTATGGAAAATGACTCCAAGATACGTTGTTGTTCTCGCCAGAGAGGTCTTCAGAATGTGTTGCATATGAGGTTGTAGAGTGTCATTGCCATTAATGTGAGGTTTTCTGCCTGTCACTGCCATTGTATGTGAAGTTTTCAGTATATCATTTGCATTGTCTGTGAGGTTGAGTTTGTTATTTCTATTGTCTGTTAGGCTTTCAGTATGTTACATCTATTGTAATACAGTATGTGAGGTTTTACAGTGTCATTTGTTTTGGCTGTGATGTGTCTGTATGTCATTTCTATTGTCTGTTAGGTTTTCAGTATGTTACATCTGTTGTATGTGAGGTTTTATGTGTGTCATTTGTTTCGGCTGTGTGAGGTTTCAGTATGTTATTTCTATTGTCTGTTAGGTTTTCAGTATGCTATATTGCTATTGCTTGTGAGGTTTTCAGTATCTGTTACTATAATGTGTGGAGTTTTCATACTGTCAGCTGTATTGTTTGTCAGATTTTCAGGTACTGTGTGTGTGTGTGTGTGTGTGTGTGTGTGTGTGTGTGTGTGTGTGTGTGCGTGCGCGCGTGCTGACGGTGAGGTTTACAGTAATTCGTTGCTTTTTGTTTGTGAGATTTTTTAATTTGGTACAGTTCTGCAAATGCCTTGCTTAATATTCTACATTATGAATGGAAAAGAGTGAGCTTTTCAAAAGAGTTTTGTCCAGATCGTTTACTGAATCTTTGGCAAAGAGGAAAGTATAAGCAAAGATGATGACTGTGTGCATTTTCAAGGCTTATATGACATTTTCTTCTAATTAAATTGCTGTTGCAGCTGCACACGCAGGCACATGTTTACTTGAATACATACAGTCATACAAATTCACATGTATATGTTCACACACAATACGTAGTTCACTTCAAATGTATACTCTACACGTATACAAGCACATACAGGCATACACGCTATATTCCCTCTCTCTCTCTTTCTCTCTCTCTCTCTCTCTTACATGCAGTCACTGTAAACAGATTCACACTCACAGAACTCCCACACAGACACATACAGACTTGTGCACTGACACACACACATACACACACACACACACGCACACACACACACACACACACACACACACACACACCCCCCACGACACACACACACCGACACACACACACACACACACACATGCATGCACTCACGCACGCACGCACGCATGCACGCACGCATGCACA
>JADBJO010004240.1:10000-25000 GCA_016801955.1 Conus betulinus | reverse complement strand
ATGTTATGAATATGTTTTATATATTACATGGGGTGTGAATGTAAAGGTGGTAGGATAGGGACATTGGGGGAGGGGGGTGTAGAGAGAAAGGGATGGAGAAGAGGGGGGGGGGGGGAAAGGAAAGCGAGGGCAAAGAGCTGGAATGATTCAAGCTTAAAACACACACACACACACACACACACACACAATCGCATGCAGGCACACACACACACACACACACACACACACACACACTTTAAACATGTATTCGTCCATTATATATCTTTCATAAGTCATTGCCTATACGTATTTATTTCTCTTTCATTTCATATCATCACTCCAGAAGACGGTCAATGATCCAAACGTCGGAAGATTTTTGTTCTGTTTTTGTTTTTCTGTTTTCAAACCTTCCGAGCATCCTCAAAGATAGTTTGTATTGATGACAGAAAGATCAGCGGTCAAAAATCATTTTTTTATGAAAAACTTTCTCCACAAAGAAGAAACGGTGAATAAAGATAAGTAAATAGTTGGAACACTTGTAAACTACAACCCCTAATGCCATGTAAGAGGAATGCTGGAAAAAGAGAAGGACTGACAGTCTGACTTGCTCTTACTCTCAGGAGTTGCAGCAAGTTGAGCAGCGCTCAGCCGCACAGGTCGCTGAGCTCCAGGCACTTGCTGAGCAACAGTTCAAGAGAGCCAATGAGCTCAGAGAGCAGCTAGATAGATATAAGCGAGAACTCGTTGTTAACAAGAAGCAGGTTAGATCGGCTTTTGCCCAGATTTTTTTTTCTTTTTTTTTCTTTTTTTTTTTTTTTCTGCTTTTTGCTTGTTAACCTTTGACTGCTTTTGCTTTGCCCCTCATGTTTATTTACCTTAAAAAAAATTATTATTGGTTTCATTGTTTATTTGTGTGTTTGTTTATTCATTGTGTCTCTTTACACATTTTGTGTAAATATACATGTTTGTAATTTTTTGTTGTTGAAATTTTCTTTGTGTTGTGCTTAATTGTCCCAGAAATTTGGTGTGGGTTTTGTTTGGTCTACAACGTTATTTGTGTGTCAGATTACGTACAGTTCGGCTGTAGTGTTTTCTCTTGATCTGATTTTTTTTTTCCTTCAATTGGATTAGGTAATTTTGTATATTATGCACTGAATCTTATCTGTTTATTTTCTATGTTATGCATTGATTTTTATGGTGTGTATCTTTTCCTAATTTGCACACACTGTATCAGAAGGAAGCACTGATGTATTCATTCTAATAATGTAATTGTTTTGTTAAATTCACGAAAGTTTCGAGGTACTGTTTCAGATTCTCATACATTGTCTTCAGTGTTGTCACCCATTAGCCCATCCACTATTTTTGTTCTTCTTTTTGTGTGTGTCACTTTCCTAATCTTTCTGTCTATTCCCAGTTATATGATCGTAATATCTGATCTAATTCTATATGTGGTAATACAGTAAAGCCAGGCGTTTTTGTCCATAATGGTGTTGGCTTTCATTTGGTTCAGTCTAACATTAGTAGCGATTCATGTGTTAATGATGTTGATTTTTGTTCGTCCCTTGCACTGATGGTAGGATGTGTCTAGTTTCTTTGTTATATAAGTTAAAGGATTAAAAATAAAATTAGCCTCCAATTTTTAGGAGTAACGAGCTGTGCTCTGTCTGAGGATTTGAAAGATATATCATCATTTGTTAGACATTTCATGCAAATCCATTTTTTGAATGTACACATATAGCTTTCTTTTTTCATACTTGTGATTAGAAAATAAGAAAATCAGAATTATTTTTCTTCAGTTAAAAAATGTAGAGAATTTTGATTGCAACGTGTAGTGACTGCAGGCGGAAATCTAAACAAATCTTAAAACATTTATGTAATAGGCATACAGAATTTTGTTTTTGTTGTGGTTCTGCTTATTGGGTGTGGCATTAGGTTATCTGTCGGTTTGTCCCTCCTTGTTTCTTGCAAAAACCAAATCATCTATCACTTGAATGACATATGCCATACATGTGGTGAAATATTGGTGTGTAGATTTTGAATGATGTCATTGTTTGTTGCTTGCCACCATGCACTGAAGTCATCACGTTTTGTGCACTAACCTGCCCTCCCTGACCTTCTTGGCGGCGGGGTGTTTCTCTTGCAGCTGATGACAGAAGATATACTGAAAATGAGGCTTGATGCTTTAGACGTGGCCGTCAGTGTAAATAACCGTGACTTGGTGGAGTGTGACTCCGTATCCGACACAGCATCTGTGATGGATCCTGTGAGTTGTGGCTTGGCTGTGGTAAAGATGCAGCGTTCTGTGTAATCCCAGGCGTGATGCTGACTGGTGATACGTATCCTCCATCCTGTATAGTCGTTTCCCACTCATCCTGGTGTGGTGTGTATCCATATACTTAACAAACAAGGCTTTCTTTCTCTTTTTTTTTTTTTGTCATGTATTCAGGTACATTTCCAGACTGTTACTGGCAAAATAAAACCTGTATTACTTTTTTCTAAAGCTGTAAACTTTGCACAGATGAGAGAGTTACTTCACAGAAAAGATTCCAGCATCCCGTTACTTATGATCACCTCATGCCAAAGCTTCCAGAACGTGTATGTATTGCACTCAGTTATTTGCTCCAGTGTATCGTGTACTGGGCATATCGTTGCACAACACACTTTCCTTACAGAAGATATTATCTGACATGGGTTTTTTTTTTTGCTGTTGTATGTATGTCTTTGACACGTAATTGATAATATTGAGTATATATACGAATAGACATGAGAACTAGTAGCTTTTTTTTTTTTTTTTAAAATTACAGATTTTCCTTGTATTAAAAGCAAGTTACGATTTTCTTCGTTTTCATGCCATAAGCTATCGTAACCTATTACAAGTGTGAATAGATTTAGTAACAAAGAGAATGGCAGTCAGACAAAGCACAGACTTCTACCTTGATCACACTGAATATTGGATGCACAATTTGTGTCCATTCATGATGGAAAAAGAGTTTTAGTTTGACAGGGGAAGTAATTGGTGTTGACTGGAGGAGTTACTTCCATTCACCTTTTTTTTTTTTTTTTTTTTTTTCTCAAAAGAAGACATGTAAACAGCAAAGTGTCAACATTGATGTCACATTGAGAATGTAAACATCCCTTGAAAATGTACGACTCTTTGGACAATTCTCAGATTTTCAGAGTTAGTTTACAGTGTTTATGTTCGGTGGGAAAGTTGGAATTAACCTTCGGATATAATGGGAACCGACCCTGGATCCAATCAGCACCAGCATCTGTGATCAAGTTGTTCTTGGGCCTGATTCTTTTGTTTTGTTGAAACTGATCAAGTGGTTTTGAGTCATCAAATTTGCAGTGATGGTGCTGAATGATCTTGAATCTGTCATTTGACACAGATCCTTATCGCAGATCTCTGTTGAAATTTGATGGATTAATACTTTGACCACATTCTGTTTATTAGGTGAAGTGTAGTGAGTTTTGCATAATGCTGCTGACAGATATACAAACTTACCAACCAACCAGTGGAAGTGGGTGAAATAGAAACATTCGTGGGATGAGCCTAGATGATAATGCTGATTATTTTGCAGCCATGGTTTTTGACTCTCGCATGAACGATGACTGTAATTAACCCCCAGGATAAAATGTGATGATGAAAATCATGAGCATCAGTGCTTGATTTATGGTTGTTGTTTTTTTTTTTTTTTTTTTTTATGTTTGGTTACTTTGTTTGTTTTTGTTACTTTGTTTGTTTTTTTATTCTTCATTGTGTGGTCACTCTCTGTTTTTGTTGTGAAAACTTAGAATTAAAGGGAAGATGATTATATGAAAAAAGAAGGGTTACAGTGGAATTCTCCTTATGTCCTATAAACAGCTGTGCAAGATTTGGCACTGATGTCATTTATGCCTTTATAATGTAATGTTATTTTGCTCTCAAAGCATCATCACATGTGACATGAACATACGCTGTTTCTTGTGGGATTTTTTTTTTTTTTCAGAAAATACTATGTACTATGCTTGGTGGCAACTTTATGTTTGAAGCTATTACTAGTATGGTTTTGTTTTGTCTTGTTTCTGCTGTAACTCACATTAATTGCACACACACACACACACACACACACACACACACACACACACACACACACACACACACACACACACACATACACTCCTCTTTCCTCATCTTTCCCTCCCTCTGTTCACCCTCTATCAAGGAAAAAGAAGTTTGCTTATCTTGAATATTATCTGTTTCAATTTGTTTTCCCCAGTCAAGGGAGAAGAAGGTTGATTATTTTCAAAATGTAGCTGTTCATTTTGTGTAGTTTTTCCTAGTTAAGGGGAAAAGAAGTTTGATTATCTTGAATATGTGTCTGTTGACTTCATGTAGTTTTCCCAAACCACACATTTCTTTTTGTTTTTTTTTTTTTTTTTTTTTCACATGCATGTCCTTGCACACATATTTAAGCAAACCATCATGTTAGCACTTGTGATGTCAAAACAGAATTTAAGGGATAGGTTTGTGATTTTCCTAACTAATAAACACTTATTTTGCATGTAACTTACTTGAATGTATATATTGTGGTTGGCAGCGGAACTGACAGTTAATATTTCAGTGACTGTACATGCGTTTTCATGTGAATGTTATCTCACCATTCTGTTTAATCAGTGCAGTGGTCACTGGTGATTTTCATATCAGTCTTACAGGTGTGCTCTACTAATGTGCATGTTTAACTGGCATGCCCCATGTTTTTCAGAATGAATGCTCATGCTTTGCATTATGACCCACTGCTGTGTGAAGGATTCCATCTAACAGACACAACTTTTTTTTTTTTGTCCCTGTGACATTTCGTCTCACTGCATCTGCTTTTTTGCACCCTGCTGTCTGATAGTCATTTCTCTGTAAAAAAAAAAAAAAAAAAAAATTCATCTAACAAGCTCTTTGTCGCACGCTTTTGTACCGAGCACAATGATGAAGAATGTTTTGTTCGCAGGATTCGTTTTCATGGCCCCTAAGGTGGATGTATGTATTGTTTTGTTGGTACTGTTACCACTGTTGTTGTCAGTCAGATGAAAACAATTACTACACTCATTTCTAGTGTTTTGAGCCTGCCTGTCCAAAGACTTCTCCAAGGGCTGACACTAGTTTAGTCCCCGTCACGTTAACTGTTGTTTTTTCAGCAGTGATGTGCCCTGTTAATTAATAGCAATGCATGATAAAATGGCACAATGGTGGAAACTATTGTCTTCATCAAGTAATTGTTTGTAGGAGTATTTAGTATATCAAAGCACAGGAAAAGGATAAATGTGTGCGAGTGTGTATATGTGTGTGTGTGTGTGTGTGAGTGTGTGTGTGTGTGTGTGTGTGTGTGTGTGTGTGTGTGTGTGTGTGCACATGTGTGTGTGCACATGTGTGTGTGTGTGTGTGTGTGTGTGTGTGTGTGCTGTGTGTGTGTGTGTGTGTGTGTGTGTGTGTGTGTGTGTGTGTGTGTGTGTGTGTGTGTGTGTGTTTTGAGTGAACGAGTGGTGACTCGATGTCCTAGTGAGTGATCAGAAAAGCAAGAAACAGATTTCCTGACAAGGCCGTTGCATATGACAAAAATTGTATATTTTCCTGCACAGTGTGTTGATAATGACTGCTACAAGCTCTCAACCCATATCATTCATTTCATTGTCAAATGCTCTTTGTAAAGGTCCCTATACCAGGCTGCATGTTGCACCACTGCATTCCTGGCTGAAACACATTTCTCTCTCTCTGTCTCTCTCACTCACACACTTATACACACATGTATACACACTCATGCATACACACACACACACTCTCTCTCTCTCTCTCTTGGGATGGAAAGTACACACCATTATTAAGCTGAAAGGAATGTCATGTTATTATATCATCATTTTTATGAATGTCAGCTCAGCAGCCTAATGACTTTATGTAAAAATATCACGACTTGATAAAGTGGATGTATATTGTAACAGATTTTTAAGGATAGTACATTTTCATATGCATGTACTTGATTTTGTTTTCACCAAGAGATGAAACAATTCCGGGTCTGTCTTTCTTCCGTGAACATGCTCCATGTAGACACAGAAAGAAGTAAGAGACAGATTGAGGAGGAACGTCACATGTATTCCAGAAAAAATCCCCCTTCCAAATGTGATAATCTATTGGAGAGAGAATGTCAGTTGATATTATGAGAAGAAAAAGGCATGCGTAGTCGAAAATGCATACAGCTTCATTTGCTTTGGGGGAAAAAAATTGTCTTTGTTGAGAGGATGAGGATAGGGGGATGAGAATCCATGAGAGTGCATCAATCAGCCAGAGGACAACACACACAGCACACAGCCACACTGCTGTCTCTCTCCATGTCTTGTCACAGTGCTGGGGGTCTCTGGAGCTGAGAAAGGAGTAGTGCACCATCTGAGTGCAAAGCATTTAAGGGCTCAATGTCTTCTGAACCCATAAACTGGACTT
The DNA here is from genome assembly GCA_016801955.1 of Conus betulinus. Taxonomy (NCBI): domain Eukaryota; kingdom Metazoa; phylum Mollusca; class Gastropoda; order Neogastropoda; family Conidae; genus Conus; species Conus betulinus. Next base: position 18,558 of record JADBJO010004240.1, on the reverse strand, counting down.
CACACCAGTAAAGACGCTGAATGAGCATCACATATAAGGACAGGTTTGATTTTACATCTGAAGGCCAGAGAAGTGAAAAAGAAGGGAAATGGAGGTGGGTTTTATTGACAACATGCATTAATTCTAAATGACATTCCTTTGGGTTGGGGTGGGGTGGGGGTGGGGGGGGGGGGGTGTACTTTTTCTCCAGACTACGTACCCAGATTCTGTTCCAGGTTGAGTTGAGTAAGAGCAGAGACCATTTTTCAGAGTTCCAGTGCCTGAGGGGTGTGGCTTGTTGTGTGTGCTTCAGCAACAGAGCCCCTGCTGTCGGATGACAAAGAAAACCAGCGCGTGTCTCGCCGCGCTGCCGCTGTGCTGGCTGTGCTGGCCAAAGAAAGCGTGAGGGATGACATCAACATCAAGCGAGATCAGCTGAGAGAGAGACTGGTGGAGGAGCAGAACTACCTCAGGGTGAGAGGAAGGGAAGATAAGCAGATGCTGCAGGAAGGGGTGGGCATGTGTGTGTGAGCATGGGTGTGAGGGGGAAGGAGTGAGCATGTGTGTGTGGAGGGGGAAGTGGGGGGCGTAAAGAGGGGGGGGGGGGGGGGGGGGGGGGGGGGGGGAGAAGGGGGGCACAATATGAAAAAATGAAAATGTGACAGTCACTGAAAAAAATTCACTGCTGAAAATACATATACGTAATATCTTAAAAATGAAGATAAAAATGCAGAAACTACTCTGTGTGTGTGTGTGTGTGTGTGTGTGTGTGTGTGTGTGTGTGTGTGTGTGTGTGTGTGTGTGTGTGTGTGTGTGTGTGTGTGTGTGTTTCATTCTATCAGTCCTGGACCTTTTCTTAGAAGACGATGGGTCAGAGGAAAATCAAACCAAGTCAGGACCTAAAGGGAGCATACCATGTGGCATTTTAATGAAGATTCTGCAACATAGGAAACGTCAGTCAGTCAAAACCAAGATGCTCTCCAAGATGGGGCCCTAGGGTGGTAACACTGGCAGCGAAAACTGACCCAGATGCTATGTTTTCTTCTGCATGCACCAGGTAGATTCAGGGTGCAGTTTCTAAGTTATCAAGAGCGTATGTGATAACTGAACTTGAATTAGTTTACATCCATATAGTACAAAGTGCATGTTCAGTCAGCGTGAGTTATCAACAGAAAAGCGAAGTAACATGTGCATCATTGGTGTTTCCAGTTTCAGCTTCAGCAGCAGATGGTGCGTCACACAATGAGATGATGGAATCAGCAGGAAGAAGTCGGATGAAACTATCGACCATCTGAAACAGAAACTCAACTCTCTGCAGGAGGTCAGACACCCCTTTTGCACAGTCTCTCGTGCTTGTTTTCATAGCTGTCATTCCTTGCTCCGTTACCCCCACCCCTTCAGCACCCTTGTGTCATTTCATTCAAGACACACGCTGTATAGTCTTGTTGTAAGTTGCTGATGTAGAATTGTAACAGAAAGTGCTTTGTCAGAGGTAAGACTGAAGCGCAAAGATTGAAAATTAGAAGTAGGAGGAAAGATTCAAATACAACATGTGAGGCCTAAATGGAAAGGTAAGATCCAAATGATTTTTAACTTCTGTTGTGAAATTGTAAGTACAGGGAAATATTTTAAGATTCTGTGTGTGTGTGTGTGTGTGTGTGTGTGTGTGTGTGTGTGTGTGTGAGTGAGCTTTCTATACATCCTAAAATGGAGGATGCTTCATGACTGATTTTCAATGTTTAGATATCACAAATCCACATCTTTTTGGGTTTCCTTAACAGAGAGAACCAGTGAGAATGATATAGCAGATTCAGCAGAAGAACATTTTCTTATTCTTTACATATGTTGTATATTGTCATGTTATTCCAGCTATCTATTTCTTGTTGTTGTTGTTCTTTTCCCTTAATTCAATGTGAAGTCATCAGGGCACCACACTAAAGAACATCTCACCATGTTCTTCCCCATTCTGTGGGTCGTGTGCCAAGGTCTGGGGTCTCTGCAAATGTTGTCTCTGTCCACTGTGCAATGGTGTCCCTGTCCACTGTGCAATGGTGTCCCTGTTCACTCTGCAATGGTGTCCCTGTCCAATGTGCAATGGTGTCCCTGTCCACTCTGCAGTGGTGTCCCCTGTCCACTGTGCAATGGTGTCCCTGTTCACTCTGCAATGGTGTCCCTGTCCACTGTGCAATGGTGTCCCTGTCCACTGTGCAATGGTGTCCCTGTCCACTGTGCAATGGTGTCCCTGTCCACTGTGCAATGGTGTCCCTGTCCACTGTGCAATGGTGTCCCTGTCCACTGTGCAATGGTGTCCCTGTCCACTGTGCAATGGTATCCCTGTCCACTGTGCAATGGTATCCCTGTCCACTGTGCAATGGTGTCCCTGTCCACTGTGCAATGGTGTCCCTGTCCACTGTGCAATGGTGTCCCTGTCCACTGTGCAATGGTATCCCTGTCCACTGTGCAATGGTGTCCCTGTCCACTGTGCAATGGTGTCCCTGTCCACAGTGCAATGGTGTCCCTGTTCACTCTGCAATGGTGTTGGCCCTTCACACGTTTCTCTCTCCCTTCTGTCTGCCTTCCATCATTGTCTCTAGGAGCATGTTTTTTTGCCAGGCTGTTGGATACTGCGCGGTGACATGGCCATGCTGATGTGCTTTCTGTGCTTAACCCTTTCAGTCCTGACATGGTGACTTGTCTGTGGCAGTCCTCCCAGCCAGGCGTGTGTTGGCTGCTCTGTTGGAAAAATTGAGGCGCCGTCATTCAAACTGTATTTAACTTTGTATTGTACTGGCACACAGTAACAGATTTCTTTTTCTTTAACAAAGTAAGTTTTCATTGTGTTGGAGCTTTTCAGTCATGCATGGTTCCTCAATAAACAGGGGTTGAAGAGATCTTTTACCTCATCTTTAGTACTTTATATTCTGACAGAATATATAATCACATTTGCAATGAAATGCAAATAAAACTTGACTGTGTGATAGTCAAAGGTATTTCTGGCAACCATGTAAGTGGTACGGGTTTTGTGTTCATGCCTTTAGAATTATTGGCTCAGACACACCACTCTGATTTTATCTAAAACTTTCCTCACTGTGCATTTACTTTGCTTGCTCGAAGAAAAACACCAAGAAACAAATTGCCAAAATTTCGTTACTCAGAGCAGGACATGATTCAGGAAGTAAATAAATTCAAAATATTTCCCCTGTACGTATTATTTATGCATAGAGTAAAGGTTAAATGTGCTAGATTTGAACCAAGAGTGATGATGCCTGACCCCTGGTTAGGTGCAGGCGGTCATAATTATGCATTCATGTGTACCAGACCAGGAGTCAGGCATCAGGGCAGAAAGAGGTAACTGGTATTTGACTTTCATATGGTCCAGTCTACTGCTGGATTGCTGGATGTGCTTATGTGTTGGTGATATGATCAATGAATCTTTTCTTTAGAATCTTGCAGTAACTCCTGACTATCATGGTTAGGATTCTTCTGTCCAGATCTTCTGTAGAGTTTGGTGTCTCACGTGCATACAGGAAGATGAAGGGTACCAGTGTAAGCAGGAGCCTGATGTTGTGTTTTTCATGGAGATGTTACTGTCATTAAAGACAGGTTGTAGTCTGGACAGTGCTGACAGTGTCTTTTGCCGCTCGTTAACAGACTTGTAATCTGGATCTCTCATTGCTGATGATGGATCCCAGGTAAATAAATGAACTGCTGAACAGTCCTTAGACTCAGTCTGTGGACAGTGGATCAGTGGTGATGGTGGTGGCAGGGCTGGCCATCCACTGGGTCTTCTTAGCACTGGCCTTAGCACTGGCATGGAAATCAGCACTGAGAATAATTCTTGTTATTCATCATTTTGCTTTGTGCGTATTGACTGTTGTGACTTAAAGCATCATTTCTGTGATCTTGGGTTTCAGGTCCTGTTCAGTTCTGATGTCCAGCAATACGAGACATTGCAAGGTCCAGTCACAATCTCCTGTTGTATATGTAAGTATGATCAGAGTTTTCACAGGTGCTGGTGCTATATAAAAATGTTCACTCCCATGAAAACAAAGAATTTGGCTAAATTAAACCAGTGCTTGGAGACATGTTTCATGCTCTGCAGCAGCCTGTAAAATCTGTATGCACAGCAGGAGAGCTTCTTTATGCTCCATCTGTTTTGATGGGAAATTTAACAGCCTTAAGAAAGAACTTACATGTATAGTATCAATTGCAAGGACTATAGAGAACTAGCATTACAGAAGGCTTTGTAGTAGACCTTTTATTCAGTAAGGAATATGGCACAGAATTTTCTTCTAATCAACTGTATCACCAGGATATGATGTGTATGTTGCAGACCTGTTTACCCTTATGATTTTTCCGTAATTTTTCACACAAAAAAATTGAACTTACGGGAATTACGCACGCCACCCCCCCCCCCCCCCCCCCCCCCCCCCCCCCCCCCCCCCCCCGATTACAGGAAAAAAATCAAAGAAAGAAGATTGTTGAACCTGAACTTTCATCTTCTACCGTTTCGATCAAATGCAGTAAGAAGACATTTCCCAGCATGCCTTGCATCTTTTACCTTGTAAAAGATGGTGACAACATGGCCGTACCTGCCAATGGCCGGCTCTTCTAAATCTTCAAAAGCAGTGAAAGTATTGCGATTATGAAGATTACAGGCTTTTTTTGTTTTTGTTTTTTTCAAATTAAAGGTTTTTTGTTTGAGATATGACAGGTACACGAATTTGGGGTAAACAGGTCTGATGTTAAAAACATTTTGAGAAACCGAAGATTAAGGTTAAATTGAATAAACCATTTTACAGAAATTTCTGTTCAGTTTAAAAAGGTCTGGAAGCTTAGGCAGTCAGGCACAGTGATGACATAAAACTTTTTTTATTATTAAGAAAATCTTAAATGAGGCTGGTAACAGTAAACAATTTACAAGTAGAGTAACTCTCTCTCCCAAGGTGAAATAAATAGACACCCAGAACTTCAAACTAAATGCTGCCTGTGACACCAAACTGCCAAGCAGAAATGACAACACATATCATACAGAACAAACAAGGACTGAACCACCTAGCAGAAATGACAACACAGAGCACACACAAACAAACAAGGACTGAACCACCTAGCAGAAATGACAACACAGAGCACACACACAACAAACAAGGACTGAGTCACCCGGCAGAAATGACAACACATATCACACAGAACAAACAAGGACTGAACTACCTAGCAGAAATGACAACACAGAGCACGCAGAAGAAACAAGGACCGAACCACCTAGCAGAAATGACACACAGAGCACACAGAACAAACAAGGACTGAACCACCCAGCAGATATGACAATACAGAGCACATAGAGCAAATAAGAATCCCCTTGTTTGTTGTGTGTGCTCAGTGTTGTCATTTCTGCAAAGTGATTTGGTGTCGTAGGCAATATGGGTTTGGAGATGGCTGTGTATTTATTTGACCTTGGGAGCAAGAGTTACCCAACTTGTTCATGTTTATTTTGACTATGATGACAAGGAAAGAACCCATCAGAATAAAATTTATTTTTCTTTTCAGGGTCGTAAAAGATCTCCAAGTCCAGGCAAGAGTTATCTGTCTCAGAGAAGGTCAAGGTCACGGTCCTTTGAAAGGATGGGCAGCCCTATGATTCCTGAGCGAGACTGTGAGTTTGTGTCTGTCATCTCCACTTTTCTCTGTTTTATTTTGGTGAGTTTGTGTCTGTCATCCACTTTTGTTTTATTTGGGTCTCCAGTACCAAGAACTAGAGGTCAGGGACGTATGCCCTGCAGCAATGTGGGGTCATTTCCTACACGGGTGCCATGACAGACACAGTGTTGTTGTTGGAAGTATTGATGAAGGAACTCTGCAGACGAAGGGGAATGCTTGGTACTGCTGATCTCCTTTTGAAGCATCTCGGTGAATGCGGTGTATGTTCATGTTTCCATAAGCCACCAGATGTAGACATGGTTGACAGGGTGTTTGAAGCGTCATGTCTGATAGCTGCTGCACGCATACACATGACAGGAGGTCAGACACTAGCAGGTCTCTTGTGTGGACCAGAAACCTGGGAAAAATCCTGAACAACAACAGGCTCCCACCGTGTCAGACAGAAAACAGTGTTCTGTACTCTTTTTTTCCCAGCCGTCTCCAAGAGGGGGCAGTGTGTCACCACAGCAGCATCAAAATGGTGTCTATTTGATCTGGAATGACTGACAGAGACTGCTTACCTGCTTTTGTTCTCTTCACTTACACAACCACACTGTTAACCTTCTCATCGATGACCAGAATGTCAAATCCAAATCAAGGAAGGCGACTCTTCCTAAAGATGACCTGCATGATCTACTTGTGATGGGTGTGTCACAGCGAACCATTTGGATGAGCTCAGTTTTTCACTTTTGTGTCTAGGAGATTTTTTTTTTTTTTTTTTTTTTCTATCTGTTCATTCAAGTGATGATGAAGTCTAAGAAATACCACATTGGCTGTTGCTTCTCCTCACTTTTCAGCAAGAGTTGCCAGAATGCATTCATCTACAAACACCATTCTTTGAAGAAAAGAGATCAGAGAAGCTAGCATAGTGTGTATGGTGGTTCTACCCCAATGAAATCAGCAAGGTTTGGCCTGTGGTAGGTACGTAAGAGGGAGGATCTTTTGCATTTGTTTCATTACTCAAGGCTCGTAGCCACGAGACGCTCTTCTAGTCGTAGCCACTAGACCCTCTTCTTAAATTCTCTCTTATCTTAGTTATTAATTCGTTTATCCATCAGGTTAAAATCATGCGTAGTATGGTCTCAAAACTTAGCGGATGTGGTGTAGCATAATATATGGACTTAATTCATTTATCCATCAGGTTAAAATCATGCGTAGTGGTCTCAAAACTTAGCGGATGTGGTGGAGCATAATATATGGTCTAGTCCACACGCAGTGAGGCCTCCTTGATGAAACTGAAACTGAAACTTTCATTACTTTCTTGCATTTCCCTTACGTCGTATATTCATTTATGGAATATTTTCAGCAATACTGTTTAACTGGTAATATTTAGCAACTATGCTTGCCTGTAGTGGTTTTGACTTGGAGAATTTCATTTTCCTTTCTTCTTTCTTCTATTTTCAGTAATAGTAAGATTGTTTTTAAACTTTCTGAAATAGTGTGTGTGTGCGTATGTGTGTGTGTGTGGGTGTGTGTGTGTGTGCGTGTGTATGGGTGTGGTGTGTGTGTGTGTGTGTTCTTACTTTAAGTTAGACTGAGTTTGCCCAGTATGGCTTATACAACAGTAGTATAGTGCTTATCTGTCAGTTTTGTCTGTGGGCAGTTTTGTGAGATGAGTCGTCTCAGTGACCCTGAGGTATTCACCTGCAGCAGTATTGGTGGTCGTCTTGAAGGAGCAGCGCAAATCCTGAATGAGAGCCATGTTTTTCCTGATGTCATCGCAGTCATCCTTCATCAACTTTGAGAGAAATTATTAAATAAAAAGATGTAACTGCATAGTGCATGGTTAACGAACATGTCAGGTAAAGTCCTGCAACTTGTGCTTAAACATGTACAGATCTAGTTCACAACAGATATTCAGAGATTAGAAGAAAATGTGATACAAGAATATTGGGGTTTTTTCATGCCTTCAGGGCATAGAGCTCTCAGACCAGTTTATTCTAAATCTGTGATGTTTTGCATGAAGGATGTGAACATTTTGATGCGTTAAAGTTATCATGAACATCCTGAACATGTCAGGAGCTGGAACTGAGGTATGGGAGCGCAATATTTCTGTGTTTGCAACATTGGTCAACGAGGCAGCCATGTACAGACTGACAGGATGTCACAGTCAGTCACTTCCCTCCCCTTCCTACCAGCCAACCTCCTCCTAATGTTGATGATGAAGTTAGTCTGCAGAAAAGCTGCAAACAGAAAATAATCTATTTCAAACAAAGCCAGTTGATTGAAATCTAAAATGCTGCATCTTTTTGAAATTATTGTTTGTATCCACTGTTGAGTGTTGCGATGCATGCATAACTACATTTTAACAATTTATGGTTGCAAGTTTATGCGTCGAAGATGAAATCGAGAAAAAAAGAGAGAGAGGCAGTGAAGGAAATGTTTGTCAGGGTTACACCTAGGACAAGTTTCATGCTAGTTAATCAGTGTGGAGTCTTCTTAAGATGTAAACCGAAATGATATATCCGGTATGATATAGAGTATCTTCCTCCTTTCCCATCAATCATGCAATGGAACAATAACTGTCACTGTGATACGTCAGGAAATTTCAATTATTGATTCGTTCATTCCAAAGACTGACTTGAAAGTATTTATTTCCGTGTTATTATGTGTCTGATTATCTTGTTTCTATATCCTGTTGTTGGCCATAATAGTTGAAGAAAACTCTCATTGTTTTTACTGCGTAAAAGAATGTCAGTACATTGAAAATTGAAGGTGTTTGCGTGTGCATGCAAATTAGGTGAAGTGTTTTAAAGGAAGGGTTAGGAGGATGGGGTGCGGTTTATGGTCATATTAGGTATGTGATTGTTACAGATTGGAAGTTGGTAGGGGAGGGCAGGGGGAGGGTTGGGGTGGTGAGTATGGGTGTGTGTGCTGAGAAT
>JADBJO010004240.1:0-5000 GCA_016801955.1 Conus betulinus | reverse complement strand
TTGTTTCACGCTGCTTTCTGTTTATTTCTCTATGACCATTGTTGTTGTTTCACGCTGTGTCCGCTTCATGCTTTCTGTTTCTTTCTCTATGATCATTGTTGTTGTTTCACGCTGCTTTGACCATTTCTTTCTCTATGATCATTGTTGTTGTTTTCACGCTGCTTTCTGTTTCTTTCTCTATGATCATTGTTGTTGTTGTTTCACGCTGCTTTCTGTTTCTTTCTCTATGACCATTGTTGTTGTTTCACGCTGTGTCCGCATCATGCTTTCTGTTTCTTTCTCTATGATCATTGTTGTTGTTTCACGTTGTGTGTTAGCACCGTGCTTTCTGTTTCTTTCTCTAGCATTGTTTGTTGTTTCCGTGCTTTCTGTTTCTTTCTCTATGACCATTGTTTGTTTCACGTTTGTTTTCACGCTGTGTCGCAGCTGCTGCTTTCTGTTTCTTTCTCTATGACCATTGTTGTTGTTTCACGTTGCTTCACGTGTTTCTTTTCTTTCTCTATGACCATTGTTGTTGTGTTTCACGCTGTGTCTATGACCATTGTCATGTTTCGCGCTTTCTGTTTCTTTCTCTATGACCATTGTTGTTGTTTCACGTTGTGTCAGCATCGTGCTTTCTGTTTCTTTCTCTATGATCATTGTTGTTGTTTTCACGCTGCTTTGCTTTCTGTTTCTTTCTCTATGACCATTGTTGTTGTTTCACGCTGCTTTCTGTTTCTTTCTCTATGACCATTGTTGTTGTTTCACGCTGTGTCAGCATCGTGCTTTCTGTTTCTTTCTCTATGATCATTGTTGTTGTTCACGCTGCTTTCTGTTCTTCAGCACCATGCTGTTTCTTCTCTATGATCTTGTTGTTGTTTCACGTGCTTTCTGTTTCTTTTTCTCCTCTATGACCAGAGATTGTTTCAACGTTGAGTGTTTGTTTCACTTCGTTTTTCTTTATTGTTGTTGTCGTCAGCACCTGCTTTCTTCTGTTTCTTTCTCATGATCATTACTCCAGTTTCACGTTGTGTCAACGCTTTCTGTTTCTTTCTCTATGACCATTGGTGAGTTTCAATTTTCTGTTTCGAGAGGAGAGAGTTTTTGAGAGACGATTCTTTCTCTTTCCATTGAGTTTGAGAGAGAGAGAGACTGGAGGAAATCTTTCTTTATTGTGACTTTTTTGATCGTTGTGGCCACAGCCCTATTCTGTTTTTTCTTCTCTGAAGGTTTTTCACGTTCCTCACCACGTTTCTTTCTTCATGTTGTGTGTTTCACGTTTGTGTCAGCACCATGACTCTTTCCAGAAATTCCCCCTGATAAAAAAAAAGAACACGTGAAGAGAGAGATGCTTTGTTGAGGGTTTCACGCTTTGAGGAGAGAGGAGAGGAGGTCTGCCATTGACGAGTACCCCCGAGAGAGCACCGAGAGGAGGGAGAGAGAGAGGAGGAGAGGTAGAGAGGGAGAAGAGAGAGAAGGCCGGACTGTTGGAGAGAGAGGGAGAGAGGAGAGGAGGTCAGAGAGGAGAGGAAAAGTCGGAGACGAGGGAAGAAGGACGAGACATTTTTTGGGGATAGTGAGAGAGAGAGAGCCCCTTCTGAGAGAGGGGGAGATTATTCTCAGAACAAAGGAGAAGGAAGCGTGGAGGGATGAGAGATGAAAAGAGACCACAGAGCGTTCAGAGAGCTGAAAGAGGATATTTTTTTGAGGATTAGGCCACCAGCCCCTTCTGAAAAAAAAAAAAAAAAAAAAAAAAAGCATGGTGGAAAAAAAAAAAAAATAACATAACCAAAAAAAAAAAAAATGACCGTATGAGGTATAATCCCCGTATTTACCAGCGCTTTGAAGTACAATCTACTGACTGAGGTTTTTACCGCATTCTAGTAAAGCGGAAAATCATACACCATCGGCGCCTTCATACGCTTATGAAAGTAAACTTAACAGCACTCGCCTCTTAAAATCTATATACAGATATATGCATAAATTCCTCACAATAATTTCATTTTCATTCGCCATTGGTAGAATGAAATGACACGAAACTGACATGATTATATTCCTGCCGTAAGTCACTGAGAACCAGGGCAGAGGAACAAGAAGTGTACTTCGTCATCGTTTGCCTTTTGACATAGCGGGAATAACAACAAACTGCTGTCATAAATAACATTATACCGTTGACAATGCACTGCTATGTCTGACACACCAAATCTGAACTTCGTCATCCTGTAACTTCGAGCATTAATTTTTGATATCAAGTATTAGATGATTTAAACGTTCTGTACCATGAAAACCTATCACTTTCCTGAATATTTTCATGCCAGTTTTGCCATCTGTTATCAATGAGCCTCTGACGAAATATTTGCAAAAAGTGGTTTTACATTTTCCACACCCTGGTTTAGCCATACAAATCCAAAGCCATTTAAATATAGTATCTTACGAACACTTGACGCCCATGTGGTCTTACTACGTTAATCCAACCAAAACAACATTTTATAAGCTGTCAAGGGTAACCTGTTATCAGTCATCCGTAATATCTTCAGCCAGTAAAAACATTACACACATGAATTCATATGAATAGGGTAACGTCCGGTATCTCCATAAACTAACTCGTTAGGTGTTTTTATATGGATTCCTAAAAACTTTTTAACAGCATACAAATGAACCTTTTCAATATGAACAGCGGCCGCATCCAGTCCCCACAATTCAGCACCATGGAGAGCAATGGGTGCACCTGAGCATAAATTTTTTTTAACATTACTTAAGTGAAGTATTATTAAAATTTGTACAATCGTTGCAGAATAATAAATAGTAATGCAATTTCTTGCTCTGCTAGTGAGATCTTTACAAGCAGCCACAAAACTGAACCGGCAGAAAAGTAAATACCAAGAGATATATATGTATATATATGTATATATATATATATATATATATATATATATATATATATATATATATATATATATAACACAGTTAACAAACCTCCATTTGTTCCCCGTTAAATGACCACCTCTCTCTTGCTGCAAGGTAACCTCCTTTTCTAAATACAGCAATATTGCTCTTTCTCATATTTACCTTAAGTTGGAGTCTAGATGCTGCATTACATAAATTGTTCAACTGGGTCTGAAGGCCAGCTGGGGTTTCCAACAATAAAGCTATATCATCTGCCAATAACAAAACAAAACAATTCAGCTATATCTGGAGACAGGGTTGCGCCGTGTCTTCCGTTCTCTATTATTTCTTGTGCCAATTTGTTGATAAATAAGGAAAACAAAACAGGATTACAGGCATCTCCTTGCTTCACCCCTTTTGTGCACATTATATAGTCTGTAAAATCTCCACTACATCTAACCCTCGCTTTTACACAATCATACATGCTCTTAATACACTGATGTATCTTACCCTTTATTCCATTCTTTTTGAAGTATTGACCAAAGTAATTTTCTGGAGACTGAATCAAATGCCTTTTCGAAGTCAATGAAAGCTACGTATAATTTTGCGATTCCATGAAAACTGTTTCTGTATAACAGCTAAAAGTGTAAACATTTGATCGGTAGTTGAATAACCTTTATAAAAACCTGCCTGCCACTCGTCAGTGCTATTATTATGTTCGACCCACTCTTGCAATCGAGAGTTAATTATTGAACTATATAACTTAATACCTATATCACAAAAGGATATGCCCCTGTGGTTGCCTGGATCGTTGACTTCACCTTTGTTAATGATGGTAGTATAATCGATTCTGTCCAGTCATCAGGAAATATCCCTTTGTCAAAAAGGGCATTAACAAAATATGACAAAAAAATCAGTTACACCTGCATCATCATCAGTATCCAGAAAGGTAAGTTCATCTACTTCTGCATGTCTTCTTCAATATCTTTTCCTAGGAGTTCTTTGAAATGCCAATACTAATCACTGACAGAAATGTTATTACGCGTATTACTTTGTCTAACTGACATTTTGTATTTAATGCTAGTAGCTAGAAAAGTCGCTTTTGTGTTGTGTTGTGTTTGCGGCACTGGCGTCTGCGTAAGCTGTAAAGCCAGTCTTATTTCTGGCACACACCACAAATACTCTACAATACTAAACCAAAGCATGAGCCCCTGAACGACATAGTGACTTGGACGATTGATTCTGGTGTGTGCCACACTTGTGCGGAAGTCATCACCACAGACCCAGATTTCACGGGACTTCCAGCGGTTTGAGATGATTGAGGAGGGAAGCAGAAGACAGATGTGTTTCTGCAGGCTGCACATGCAGACCCCCTAAAACCCGTCCGTCCTTATTGCCCCCTCTCGTGTTCAATCATGTTGAGCAGCTTCCAACTGCCGGGCGTGTTGTTTTGCTGGGTTTCGAGGCCCAAATTAATCACATGGGTTTAGAGTTTAGTTTGTGTTGTGTTGTTTGGTGTGTGTTGTGTGGTGTGTGTGTCTGTGTGTGTGTGTGTGTGGTGTGTTTGTGTGTTGGTGTGTGTGTGTTTTGTGAGTGTGTGTGCGTGCGTCATATGGGCGCGCCCCGCTGTGTGCTTGTTGTGTGTCTCGTGTGCTGTGAATGCCGTGCGCAAGCATGTCCTGTATGAATAAATATGTGTGTATGGAGTGTGGTTGGTGTGGTGTGGTGTGGGGTGGGTGTGGTGTGTGCGGCGTGCGTATGTGGGGTGTGTGCGCCCGCGGCGAAGCGAATGCATGATTGCCCCTTTGGTTGTGTGTGTTGTGTTGTTGTGTGTGTGTGTGGGGGTGTGTGCGCCGCGCGTGTTTCGCGCGTGCTGAATGCATGCCCCCCTGTTATATGTACTGTTGTGGTGTGTGTCGTGGGGGGTGGGGGGCCGGGGGGGGGGGGGGGGGGGGGGGGGGCGGGGGGGGGGGGGCGGCATGAGCGTGGCAACGAACTGCGCTCGGCGTGGGTGAACATCTGGTGCGGGTCTGTGGCGGGTGTGTGTGGCGCGGGTGAGTATGCGCGTGCACGCGCCCTGGCGTGCGGGTATCTGTTATCGTGCGTGTATGTCCATTGTGTGTTTGAGTGGGTTT
>JADBJO010004239.1:197500-202500 GCA_016801955.1 Conus betulinus | reverse complement strand
TCGCCTCTCTCTCCTCTCTCCTTCCTTCCCCCCGCCCCGCCTCGCCCCTCCCCCCTAGGGAAAATTTGCCCTAGGTACTATTTAGAACAGTTAAACAATACACAGAGAAGGGGGGAGGAAAACAGGGCAAAAAAAAACACAAGAAAAACGAAAGCAACAGAAAGCAGAAAAAAAAAAAAAAAGGAGGGGAAAAAAGTATAAGGGAAAAAAAAAAGGAAAAAAGAAGAAGGCAAGAAGAAAAGAAAACGAAAGTCAAACGAGAGAAAGGAAAGAGAAGAAAAAGAAGAAAGGAAAAAGGAAAAAGAAAAAGAAAAAACTGCGAAAAGAAAAAAGACCAAGAAAGGAAAAAGGCGCATAGAAAGAAAAAGAAGAAAGAAAAGAAAAGGAAGAAGAAGAAAGAAAATAAAAAAAAAGACAAAGAGAGAAAAAACTTCAAGAAAGAAGAACGAAAGAGGAATCATCCCGAAGAAGAAAGAAAGAAGAAAAGAAAAGAGAAGACCGGAAGAAGAAGAAGAAGGAAGAAAGAAGAGATGTCGAAACAACACCTCAAATTAATTTAAAGAGAAAAGAAAAAAAAAAAAAGAAAAGAAAGAAAGAAAGAAAAAAAAGGGGGGGAGAAGACGCGAAAACTGCGAGCAGCGCAGTGTGACTTGCCATTATCACATGGGACCCCTGATGGCGCCCAGAGACCGCCTTACTGGATCAAGCCCAGGCACCCTTCACATCACCGCGCCTCGCAGACCCCCCCCCCCTCCTCCACCCACCCCTCAGCCCCGTCCCCCCTCCCCCACCCCCACGCCCCTCCTGCTCCCTCCCATCCCCCCCCCCCCCCCCCCCCCCCCACCCCCCCCCACTCCCCCTTCTCATGTTTCCCATCATCCGTCCCATGTATGCACGCACACTTCTGCCTCCACACACTGACACTGCGCAGTCATGTGCATGCGCGAATGTTTTCTCTTTTTTTCTTTCTTTCTTCCTTATTCTCTCTCTCTTTCTCTCTCCAATCCACTCCCCCTCCCCCTCCCCTCTCTCTCTCTCGTCTCTCTTTCCGTCTTCCCGAATGTTTCTGCCCGTCTGTACCCGTTTGTCTGTCTGTATGCCCCGTATCTGTCTGTCTGTCTCATCTCTCTTCCAGTGACTATGTCTCCGTCTCCACCCCTCTCTCTCTGTGTCTGTCTGCCATGCCCACCTCCCTCCAATGTCTGTCTGTCTGCCTGTCTCTCTGTCTCTGTCCCTGTCTCTCTCTCTCAATCTCCTCTCTCACACATACACACATACGCACGCACACTGCCCCTCTCTCACCTTTCTGGCTTCGCGCCCCCTCCCCCCTTACTACACTTTGATCTTAGCTAAAAGGCCCAGAAGCGATAACCCCCCCCCCCTTTCTCTCCCCTTCAATTTGAGTTCGCCCCACCCCCCACCCAGCATGTTCCCCCCGTCTTCCCCCCAACTTCCTCTCTCTCTCTCTCTCTCTCTCTCTCTCTCTCTCTCTCTCTCTCTCTCTCTTCTAGCTCTCCAGCTATCTCTTCACAATCAACGGCCATGTATTAGGGGTAGACACACACACACACACACACACACACACACACACACACACACACACACACAACAAACACACACACACACACACACACACACACACACACACACACACACACGCACACCACACACACACACACACACACACACACACACACACACAGAGTGGCCCCCGAAAAAGAATGTCTTTTTCGGTGGCCACACACACACACACACACAGACACACAGACACACACACCACACACACAACACACACACACACACACACACACACACACACACACTGCACCCTCTTACTTACCTCCCCCCCCCCCCCCACCACACTACTCATATACACACACCCTATCCTCTTCGTCGTTCCCACAGCAGCCACCCGTCCCAATGGCAGTCTGGTATGCCTGGAACGCGGGACAGACGGGCCCTCCTGGTGTTTTAGCCCGGCCGAGGGCGGAAACCACAGCAGCCAGGGGGGCAACGCGGACAGGTAGAGGATTAACAGGAACCTACAGCAGAGAGGCTTGTTGCTTCGTTGCTTCAGAGGCTCTCTCAGCCTTCCCTTTTCAGGTTTAAAGACCTTTCAGCGGTTTTCACGACAGCAAAACAGGCATTCACCTCTGTCTACCCTTATCCCGTATCTCCAAGAACAAAGAAAAAAAAAAAAAAAAAAGAGAAAAAAAAAAAAAATAAAAGAAAAAACGAAAAGAAGACCCCCCCCCCCCCCCCCCCCCCCCCCAAAAAAAAAAAAAAAAAACAAAAAATCAAAACAAAACAAAACAAAAAACAAACACAAAACAAAAAACCAAAACAACCCCCTCTCCCCCAAAATAAAAACAAAAACAAAAAACAAACAGAAAGCAAAACAAACAAACAAACAAACAAACAAACAAACAAACACACACACACACACACACACACACACACACACACACACACACACATTCCTGGCCAACTCCACTGTGCCATTATAGGTATCATCAGCATCGCTCTCGTTATAAAAAGTAAAAGAAAAATCAATGTTGATAACGACGACGACGACAAGCGCGACGATCATGACCAGCAACGACACTACGGGGAAAATGTCATGAAACCTTTTCATATCGTCCGCTTTCTTTCCCCCTTTGCTACAAGCAGCTGAAAAACCGGCGGGCCGGAGCAGCAGAGATCTGTGTGATACCAGATATACGAAGCTGCAACTTCTGAACCTCTCCCTCTCTCTCTCTCACTCTCTCTGTCTCTCTGTCTCTGTCTCTCTCTCTCTCTCTCTCTCACACACACACAACACACACACACACACACACGTAGCCACAGCGTGGTCGTGGTTGCCGAGTGACACGTGCGGCGTTCTGCTGCCAGCAGCAGAGCGGCCAGTCCGGCGATGAAAGACTGACGTCAGCCTGCCGGTCGCCCGGGCCGGTGGTTAGCGTCGCGGGCTCCCGGCTGGCAGGTCGTGGGTTCGATTCTACTTCCCATCATTTGTCGGATGTTTCTGCACTCAGTGGTCGTACTCAGAGTTGAGTTTGGTATTGGCTCTCTTTGGAAGACGGGGGGGGCCACAAGGGGGGCCACAAGGTCGAGTTTCATCCACTTCATGGCTGCGTTTCTGGGACTGTTGCTAAAAATGTCATGACGAAACGCAGCAGATGCCTGTATCTCCCGGGCCTGGTTGACTCCAGGGTAATCATTATGTTATGAAATCATGAATGTAAGCAAAGCAAGCCCTGCCAAAACAGTCTCACACCACAGCGGAGATCCATAGCATCGTCTTCATCATCCTCATCCTCATCGATCAGCATTGAAACAAAAAGTCTCCAATCCCGTGGCCCTTCATTCCCTGCTCTCATGGTGACCCCAGCTTCGCTCTCTTCTGTACGTCTTTGCCCTTGGTGTGAGTCTTGTCAGTGTCGTCGGTATCGGCAAGTTCATGGGGACTGTCGTTGGACGGACGTGGTGGCGCCCTCCTGCGGGAGAGCTCACACACGCCGGCTCCCCGACGTAGCAATCATTCTTGTCAGTATGGGAGGCTCAGCAGGTGATACCCTGCGTGCGTATGTTGGACCAGAACAGACCACACTGACCACCACCAAAGTGACTCGGCAGCAGTGCTGTGTCTCCTCTGGTGGGTTGCCTCATGACGTCTTGACACGGGGGTAATCTCGGTGGATTGCCGTTGCTGGGGGTGTGGCGGGACAGGCCAGGATTGAGATGTGACTGTGGACAATGAAGGGGAGGGGGGAGGGGCTGGAATGTACGGCATGGGTGCAATGCCACTTAGGTGGTATGGAAGATGAGAGAACAACAACAACAACAACAACAACAACAAACAACAACAACAACAACAGCTTCATCAATTCAGTCCAGTGTCGTCACTGCTTGCTACGGGGAATGTTCTCGACAGCTGGACTGACCTTAAGCCACACCCGCATCCACGCACAGAGCATCCTCAAACACAGCGCGAGGTTGACCAGGTCAGTGTCACGCCCCTCTCTGATGATGAGAGACCTTCAAAGGTTGAACGGCGACAAAAGCAACCACATATCAACAAAGCTCGAACACGTTTCTCTGTCTCCTGGCTCACGCGCGAAACTGGTGTGTTGGAACGGAGTTTCAACGCCATTAGTTCGGCATGCTTTTCTTATGCGCCAGTTGATGTAGGAACCTCTAGCATATGCACTGATCAGAATAAAAAAACTGGTTTGTTATCAAAATGGACTTTCTGTAATAGATTTTGCCACGAAGAATGCCTTGTTGTCTGAGATCTTTAAAACTAAGCAAAGCGATATTACTGCAATATGGCTCAGTTTTAAAGAAAGTCTTTAAAAAACGTTTTTCATCCTCCCACCCCCACCCCCCTCTCCACTACCCATCCCAGCCCACTCCCGTTTCCTTCTTCCCCCCCCCCTCCCCCCCCCCCCCCCCCCCCCCCCCCCCACGTCTTCCCTAGTACTGCACTTCTGACCCGATCCAGACGCCATACTACCCCTGTGCACTCTGCCATGTGGTAAGTAAAATCATGTCCGTGAACTGAGTAGTAGTGATCGTCACGTCTGTGAACTGAAGCCACTCACCCCCACAGAATGACCACTGCCCGACAGAACTGTTTTATCTCCAGCCAACTGGAAAAAAAAGAGTCTGAGGCTGGAAACGTTTGTACTCCTGTCTTTGAAGGCACCTTCACTTTCACAGTAAGTGTTGTTACTATCTTTTTTTTTTATGCCGTCAATGTCCAAAGATCACCACGACTTCAGAGTCTTTTACAGACTAGCACAAACGGTGCAGATTTTATCAAGAAGTGCTTAAGGCGCTTTACGAAACGCAAATCCCTAAAGCCTCAAACTTCCCCCCAATTCCTGCTTTTCCCATCTCCCTCTTTCAAACTACCATACGACTTCTCCCACTCCTTTCATGCTCATCCTTCTCGCAGACACAGACCAATTCATTCACAGAAACACACATGCACACAT